>JASVEL010006724.1:0-35904 GCA_032618575.1 Nicotiana noctiflora
AGCACAGGGTCTCCGGGAATTGAACCCGCAGTCTGTATATCAGTATCTCATGATCTCCGGGACTTGAACCTGCAGTTCCTATATCAGTATCTCAGTAGCTCCAGGAATTGAACCCGCAGTCAGTATATCAGTATAACAGTATCTGAGGATCTTCGGGAATTGAACTCGCAGTCCGTATATCAGTAGCTCAGTGGCACCGAATCTCCGGGAATTGAACCTGCAGTCCACAGAACACAAACACAATTAATAAGAGGAAACACAGAGAAATATGAAATACACAGCAACAATTAACAACTAAATCCAGTCTCAACAAGTTCCAGGGATTTCAATTAAGACAACTAGGCATTTAAATAGATAATCCTGTCAAATCATGCTTCCCTAGCTAACACAGGATACATCTTGCAATTTAAACCAATTAAGTAACAAAGATAACACAGATTGAGCAGTTCAAGTAAGGTGGTTTCCAACAATTTGCACAAGTACACCCCCGTCACCTCGCGTACAAGGCATTTAAATCAACATATATATATATCCTAGGGGATAAAATGCCCCACGCAAGGTTAGACAAGTCACTTACTTCAATCCCGGTACAAAACCACTAAGAAATGACTCCCTTGCCACGAGTATCCGACTCCAAATGGACCAAATCTATTCAAACCAATTACATAGTGTAAATAACATCGCAAGTAACTAATTACACTAATAAAATTAAAGATACAGTGCAAAAATGGGTGAAATGACCAAAATACCCCTCCAGCCATCGGCTCGAAATCAAACTATTTTTACGTTTTTAGATCTCTCGTACTCTCAAGAGTCTAACCATATAAAATTTATCAAAATCGGAGTTTGTTTGCCCCTCCAAATCATCAAAGTTTCTTCTATGAAACTACCCCAATTTTACACCCCAAATTCAAAATTAAAGGAAGAAATTGAGTTTAGACTAGTGAATAATGATCACAATGGAGTAAGAAATCGTTACCCAACAATTGTCTATGAAAGGCACATGAAAAATCACTCAAAATCGAGCTTCCTAGCTTGAGTTTTTGCAAAAAATGGTGAAACCCTCGCGGATGAAATTTTATATACTGATTTTGTCTGCCCAGTGAATTACTCTATGCGATCGCATCACTCCTATTGTGATCGCATAGAACAAACTTTCCAGCCTACCAATTTACACTCTGCAATCGCACGCTTTGCTCTGTGATCGCATTGCTTAGCATTACAACACTATACGATCGCACACCCAGCTATGCGATCGCATAGAACAAACTAAAGGACCTGGGACCTCTGCCAAAAACACTATGCGATCGCATAGCACTTCTGCTATCGCAGAGAACAAAATCCCCTACAACTATGCTATCGCATACCCCCTTCCGCGATTGCATAGAACAAAATTTTGCCTCCTCCCAAACCTTCTATGCAATCGCATCAGCCCATTGCGATCGCATAGAGCAACCATCTGCAACACTTATGACAGCAAAATTGACTTGTTCTTCAACTAGAAATGGTCTGTTTGACCCCCGGAAACACCTCCGAGGCCCCCGGGACCTCAACCAAAACCACCAACCTACTCCAAATCACGATACAAACTTGTTCCAATCATAAAATTATATCATTAAACACAAAAATCATCGAATTATGGCGGATTCAAGCCTAAGTTTCAACCAAAACTTTCGAAACCTACATGCTACCAAAAATCCGACCAAAAGACGTAATGACCTGAAAATTTGCAGACATATCCAAAATCACCTAACGAAGCTACTGCAACTATCAGAATTCCATTCCAACTCCCGGATCCAAGTCTCACCTATCGACCGGATTTCCAAAAATTTCTAACTTTAGCAATTCAAGCCTAAATGAGCTACGGGCCTCCAAAATACATTCCGGACATGCTCCCAACCCCGAAATCACCTAACGGAGCTAATAAAACCATCAGATTCCCATTTCGAGGTCGTCTTAACACTATTCTGAATACAGGCCATTTTTAACAATAAAGCTCTCATTTAGGGACTAAGTGTCCCAAAATACTCTGAATTCTAATACTGAACGTCCCGACAAACCAAAATAGCATAAATGAACTTAGGGGAAGCAGTTAATAGGGGTTCGGGACATAAGTTCTAAAAACGACCGGCCGGGTCGGTACATCTTCCCACACTTAACATTCGTTCGTCCTCGAACGAGCATAGAAAACATACCTGAAGTAGTGAAGAGATGAGGGTACTGGCTGCGCATATCCTGCTCGGTCTCCCAAGTCACCTCCTTGGCCGGCTGACCCCGCCACTGAACCTTCACCGAAGCGATGTTCTTTGACCTCAACTTTCTGATCTGCCTGTCCAGATTGGCTACTGGCTCCTCAACATAGGATAGATCCTCGTCCAGCTGAACTGAACTGAAATCCAACACTTGCGTCGGGTCACCATGGTATCTCCAGAGCATACAGACATGAAATACTGGATAGACTTCGGCTAGGCTGGAAGGTAAAGCCAGCTCATAAGAAACCTCCCCAACACGCCTTAAAATCTCAAAAGGGCCAATGAATCTCGGACTCAGCTTCCCTTTCTTCCTAAACCTCATGACGCCCTTCATGGGAGAGACCCGAAGTAGAACCCGCTCGCCAACCATAAATGTCACATCGCGAACCTTCTTGTCCGCATAACTCTTCTCTCTGGACTGGGCTGCACGAAGTCTATCCTAAATGACCTTGACCTTGTCCATTGCATCCTAGACCATCTCAGTACCTAGCAACCTGGCCTTGCCCGGCTGGAACCAACCCACTGGGGACCTGCACCTCCTACCATATAGGGCCTCATACGTCGCCATCTGAATGCTAGACTGATAGCTTTTGTTATAAGAAAACTCCGCCAGAGGCAAGAAGTGATACTATGAACCTCCAAACTCAATCACGCACGCACGGAGCATATCCTCCAAAATTTGAATAGTACGCTCAGACTGGCCATCCATCTAGGGGTGAAACGGTGTGCTCAGCTCCACCCGAGTTCCTAACTCCTGCTGCACGGCTCTCTGGAACCGCGAAGTGAATTGAGTGCCTCTGTCTGAAATGATGGAAACTGGAATACCATGCATCCGGACTATCTCCCTAATGTAGATCTCTGCCAACCGCTCCGATGAGTAAGTGCTGCACACAAGTATGAAATAGGCGGACTTGGTCAGTCGATCCATAATAACCCAAATGGAATCAAACTTCCTCACAGTCCGTGGAAGTCCAGATACTAAGTCCATGGTGATGCGCTCCCATTTCCACTCTAGGATCTCAATCTGCTGCATTAATCCCACCTGGACGCTGATGCTCATACTTCACCTGCTGGCAGTTGAGGCACCTAGAAACATAGTCAACAATATCCTTCTTCATCTGCCTCCACCAATACTGCTACCTAAAATCCTGATATATCTTCACGGAACCCGGATGGATGGAGTACCACGAGCTATGGGCCTCTGCTAGAATCAACTCCCGAAGATCATCTACATTGGGCACACAAATACATCCATGCATTCTTATCACTTCGTCATCCCCGATGGTGACATCTCGAGCATCACCACGCTGAACCTTGTCCTGAAGATCCTGCAAATAAGGGTCATCAAACTACCGCTCTCTGATGCGATCAAAATGAGAAGACCGAGAAACCACACAGGCCAGAACCCGGCTGGGCTCCGAAAGATCCAATCTAACAAACTGCCTGGCCAAAGCCTAAACATCCATCTCCATAGGTCTCTCCGAAGCTGGCAGGTATGCCAAACTCCCCAAGCTCTCCGCCCGGCGACTCAAGACATCGGCAACCATATTGGCCTTGCCCGTGTGATAAAGAATAGTAATATCATAGTCCTTCAACAGCTCCAACCATCTTCTCTGACGCATGTTCAGGTCCTTCTACTTAAGCAAGTGCTGCAAGCTCCGATGATCAGTGTAAATCTCACAAGGAACCCCATATAAATAATGATGCCAAATCTTCAAGGCGTGAACTATGGTAGCTAGCTCAAGATCGTGGACAAGGTAGTTCTTTTCATATACCTTTAGCTGTTGGGATGCGTAGGTAATCACCCTACCGTCCTGCATCAATACTATGCTGAGTCCAACCCGTGAGGCATCATAATATATCGTATAAGACCCCAAATCGGTAGGCAACATCAAGATAGGGGCCGAAGTCAAAGCTGTCTTGAGCTTTTGAAAGCTTGCCTCACACTCCTCTGTCCACTGAAACGGGGCACCCTTTTGGGTCAATCTGGTGATCGATGCTGCGATCGAAGACAACCCCTCCACAAAGCGACGGTAATATCCCGCCAAACCAATGAAGCTACGAATCTCAGTAGCTGAGGAGGGCCTGGGCCGACCCTGCACAGCCTCCACCTTCCTCGAATCCACTCGAATACCATCGCTCGACACCACGTGGCCTAGAAATGCCACCGAACTCAGCCAAAATTCACATTTAGAGAACTTTGCATATAATTGCTTCTCCATTAGAGTCTAAAGCACTATCCTCAGGTGCTTCTCATGCTCTTCCCGACTCCGGAATATACCAAAATATCATCAATGAAAACAATCACGAACGAGTCAAGATATGGCCTGAATACATTGTGCATCAAATTCATAAAAGCTGATGGGGCATTAGTCAGCCAGAAAGACATAACGAGAAAATCATAGTTACCATACTGAGTCCGAAAGGCAGTCTTTGTGATATCTGGCTCCCGAATCTTCAGCTGATGATAACCAGAGAGAAATTAAATCTCGGAGAACACATGTGCGCCATATAGCTGGTCAAATAAGTCATTATACGTGGCAAAGGATACCGGTTCTTCGCTGTAACTTTGTTCAGCTGGCGATAGTGAATACACATATGCATAGAACCGTCCTTCTTCTTCACAAACAACACAGTAGCACCCAAGGAGAAACACTGGGTCGAATGAAACCCTTACCCAACAACTCATGTAATTGATCCTTCAACTCCTTCAACTCAGGAGGAGCCATGCGGTACGAAGGAATAGAAATGTGCTGAGTGCCCGACAATAAGTCAATACCAAAATCGATATCTCTGTTAGGCGGCATGCCCGGGAGATCAGCTGGAAATACATCAGAGAAATCACGTACCAATAGGACGGAATCAATAGAAGGAGTGTTAACACTGACATCCATCACATAAGCTAGATAAGCTGCACACCCTTTCTTAACCATACGCTGAGCTTTGAGAAAGGAAATAACACAGCTGGGGGTGTGATCTAGAGTACCACTCCACTCAATACGTGGAATGCCTGGCATAGCCAGCGTCACGCTCTTGGCGTGACAATCAACAATAGCATAGTGGGGTGACAACCAGTCCATGCCCAGAATAATATCGAAATTAACCATACCGAGCAATAAAAGATCAGCTCTGGTCTCAAAACCACAAATAGTGACCAAACACGACCGATACACACGGTCCACAACCAAAGAATCTCCCACCGGAGTGAAACATAAACGGGGGAACTCAAAGAATCCCAAGGCACTCCCAGATGGAAGCATAATAAGAGGACACATATGAAAAAGTAGAACCAGGATCGAATAGAACCGATGCCTCTCTGTGACTAACCAAGATAATACATGTGATAACAGAATCAGAGGCAACAGCTACGGCGTGATCAAGAATAGCATAAAATCTGGTCTGACCCCTCTCTCGATGGTGGCCTCTGGAACACTGATCCCCGCCCCTAGCTGGCAGGTGGGGTGGCAGTTGGGGCTGGAACGATGGCCTATTGAACCTGTGAACCACGCTGAGGCTGCGAAGTCTGTAAATGCGTTCCTCTCCTACGCCTGGGGCACTCCCTAACCAGATAGTGAGTATCCCCGCACTCAAAACAAGCCCTGGGAGGATGCGGTGGATGTGACTAACCAGCCCCGCTCCCGCTGGACTGACCCCTGGAGGTACCCCGCGCAGGAGGCGCGCTGGAAACTAGGGGAGCATAGTAAGGCTCCTGAGGTGCTGGAGGAGCTGGAGTACTATCGGTTGTAGCAATGCTGAATAAACTGGACGAGACCAGAATAACCCCTGCCAAAACGATCGACTCCTGAAGTACGAGCACCAGAGAGATGACCTGACTCATGAAACCTCTTGGCCTCCCTTTCTCCTCGCTCTCTAGTGAGCATACCCTCGATTCTTCTAGAAATACTCACCGCCTGCTGATACGGTACATCCGTCTCCAACTCTCCAGCCATGCTGGACCGGATAGGTGGAATAAGACCCTCAATAAACCTCCGCACTCTCTCCCGGACCGTGGCGACCAAGGTCGGTGCATATCTGGCTAACCGGGTAAAACTGATAGCATACACTAATACTGTTATGGATCCCTGACGCAACCTCTCAAACTCTGATCGCCAACATCCCTAAGAATCTGGGGAACAAACTCCCTCAAAAACATATCAGAAAATGGTGCCCAGGTCAACGAGGCAGACTCATCTGGACTATCCAACTCATAGGTACGCCACCAATCGTAAGCAGCCCCTCGAAGCTGAAAAACTGTAAAGGAAACCCACTGGTCTCCACTATACCCATAGTACGGAGGATACGATGACATCCTCCAGAAATCCCAATGCATCATGTAAAGCCAAGCCACTGAACACTGGGGGATCATATTTGTTGAACCTCTCCAACCTACGCTGCTCGTCCACGGAGGCAGCTGGCCCACCCCTGGGTTGTACTGGTACGATAGGCTATATAGAAATAACCTCTGGAACCTGCTCTACGGGCTCTCATTGCTCAGGTGTGCGGGCTGCGGGAGTCTGGGCCCCTCCCCCGGCCCTGAGATGTAGCTGCAGCAAGAGGAAGTAACCTCGCATGAGCTAGAGTAGTATACATGCTCATAAACTGGGCTAGAGTCTCCTGGAGTGTTGGAGTCGTAGTAGTTGTAGTAGGTGTACCAGGTGCCTGCGCTCGAACCTGATCCATCGTTGGTGCCTCAAGGGCAGCGCGCGCGGGTGTTGTGAGTGTATCTCGGGTGCGTCCTCGACCTCTACCTCGGCCCCGGCCTCTTTCGGCAGCAGTAGGGGGCGCATGTGCCTGATCCTCATGAGTAGCGCGTGTCCTTACCATTTGTGAGAGAATAGAATACTGAAGTTTAGATTTGTTGTCAAAATATCGCACGACAAGGAATCCAAAATAAATGAAGAGTTTCCTAAATAGTTACATAGCCCCTCATAGATAAATGTGGACGTCTCCGTATCGATCAGCGAGGCTCTAAATAACCGGTCTGTGTCCCGTGACTACTATGAACCTGGCTCTGATACCAACTTGTCACGACCCTAGTTCACTAATCGTGAACCTGTCATGATGGCACCCAGTCTTCGCAACTAGGTAAGCCTAACACAATGCAGAACATACACTCTTATGAACAAAAGTTAAGATAACGGCGGAATAATATAAAGAAATGTAATAAGTGCCGCTCGGCACATACACTTCACCAAATACCAGAAGAAATATAACCACCAAGACCTGGAAACTCATGGGCAACACAGACTAAGAGAATACGACTGTGGCTCTATACATCAAGACTGTCTATACAACGAAAATAAAGGAATAACTGACTTCACTAAGAAGAATAGAAGAAGACCCTCCGGATCTGTGGACGTAGCAGAATCATACCTCGAGTCTCCTAAAAATGCTGCTAAGTCACCGATAGTGCGTCTGATCAGATGTACCTGGATCTGCACAACAAAAGTGTGCAGGAGAGTAGCATGAGTACACCACGCTGGTACTCAGTAAGTGCCAAGCCTAACCTCGATGGAGTAGTGACGAGGAAGGTCAGGGCCCTATCGAGAAATAATAAAATTAATGATAATAATAATACCGAACAGCTCAAGATAAGAATAAGTCTGAAATAACAGCAAATGAGATAAATACTACAAACCGTCTACAGTTAAGCTAACAAAAGGAAATCAACACAACAAGTACAAATCAACAATCCAGGATCTCCGGGAATTGAACCCGTAGTCCTTTTATACTCAGCAACTCAGGATCTCCGGGAATCGAACCCACAGTCCATCTATCAGTATCGCAGGGTTTCCGGGAATTGTACTCGCAGTCTGTATATCAGTATCTCAGGATCTCCGGGACTTGAACCCGCAGTCCGTATATCAGTATCTCAGTAGCTCCAAGAATTGAACCCGCAGTCAGTATATCAGTATCTCAGGATCTCCGGGAATTGAACTCGCAGTCCGTATATCAGTAGCTCAGTGGCACCGGATCTCCGGGAATTGAACCCGCAGTCCACTAAACACAAACACAATCAATAGGAGGAAACATAGAGAAATATGAAATACACAGCAACAATTAACAACTAAATCCAGTCTCAAAAAGTTCCAGGGAGTTCAATTAAGACATGTAGGCATTTAAACAGATAATCCTATCAAATCATGCTTCCCTAGCTAACACAGGATAAATCTTGCAATTTAAACCAATTAAGTAACAAAGATAACACGGATTGAGCAGTTTAAGTAAGGTGGTTTCCAACAATTTGCACAAGTACACCCTCGTTACCTCGCGTACAAGGCATTTAAATCAACACATATATATCCTAGGGGAGAAAATCCCCTACGCAAGGTTAGACAAGTCACTTACCTCAATCCCGGTACAAAACCGCTAAGAAATGACTCTCTTGCCATGAGTATCTGACTCCGAGTGGACCAAATCTATTCAAACCAATTACATAGTATAAATAACATCGCAAGTAACTAATTACACTGATAAAATTAAAGCAACGGTGAGAAAATGGGTGAAATTACCAAAATACCCCTCCAACCATCGGCTCGGAATCGAAATATTTTTACGTTTTCAGAACCCTCGTACTCTCACGAGTCTAACCATATAAAATTTATCAAAATCGGAGTTTGTTTGCCCCTCAAAATTATCAAAGTTTCTTCTATGAAACTACCCCAATTTTACACCCCAAATCCGAAATTTAAGGAAGAAATTGAGTTTAGACTAGTGAATAATGATCACAAGGGAGTAAGAAATCGTACCCAACAATTGTCTCTGAAAAGCACGCGAAAAATCACTCAAAACCGAGCTCCCTAGCTTGAGTTTTTGCAAAAAATGGTGAAACCCTCGCGGATGAAATTTTATATACTGATTCTATCTGCCCAGTGAATTACTCTATGCGATCGCATCACACCTATTGCGATCGCATAAAACAAACTTTCCAGCCTACCAATTTACACTATGCGATTGCACACTTCGCTCTGCGGTTGCATTGCTTAGCATAACAATACTATGTGATCGCACACCCAGCTACGCGATCGCATAAAACAAACTAAAGGACCTGGGACCCCTGCCAAAAACACTATGTGATCGTATAGCACTTCTGTAATCACATACTCCCTTCCGCGATCACATAAAAAAAAATTCGCCTCCTCCCAAACCTTCTATGCGATCGCATCAGCCCATTACGATCGCATAGAGCAACCGTCTACAACACTTATGACAGCAAAACTAACATGTTCTTCAAGTGGAAATGGTCCGTTTGACCCCCGGAAACACCCCCGAGGCCCCCGGGACCTCAACCAAAACCACCAACCTACTCCAAATCATGATACGAACTTGTTCCAATCGTAAAAATATATCATTAAACACAAAAATCATCAAATTATGGCGGATTCAAGCCTAAGTTTCAACCAAAACTTCCGAAACCTACATGTTCCCAAAAACCCAACCAAACGACGTCCAAATGACCTAAAACTTTGCGGACATTTCCAAAATCACCTAACGAAGCTACTGCAACTGTCGGAATTCCATGCCGACTCCCGGATCAAAATCTCACCTACCGATCCGATTTCCAAAAATTTCAAACTTCGGCAATTCAAGCCTAAATGAGATACGTGCCTCCAAAATACATTCCGGACACACTCCCAACCCCAAAATCACCTAACGGAACTAACGGAACCATTGGATTCCCGTTCCAAGGTCGTCTTAACAATGTTCTGAATACGAGCTAGTTTTCAACTATAAAGCTCTCATTTAGGGACTAAGTGTCCCAAAACACTCTGAATCCTAATATTGAACATCCCGGCAAACCAAAATAGAATAAATGAACTAGGGGAAGCAGTTAATAAGAGTTCGGGGCATAAATTCTAAAAACGACCGGCCAGGTCGTTACAGCGCTAGTGCAGAATTCTTGCAGAGTGCAAAAATCAACTCTCTAAACTTCTCCATAGGCGCACCGCGCATGTGAAAATTTTCTGTCATGTCCCGAAATTTCCACTATCGGGATTGTGATGGCACCTAAAATTTCACTTGCTAAGCAAGCCAATGTTAGAGATCATTAAGCCAATTCCTAAACCTTTCACTAATTAACAACAATTAAACCATAACAACATTAAGAAAAAGAGTGTGAAAATCCATAACAACCTCAATATATAATACTACCCAGAATCTGGACTCATAATTGATGAACTTCTAAGATTTAACTACAAGTAAATATCTGAAGGAAATACAACTATTTTTTATACAAAGAAAAATTAAAGAGAATGTATAGAAGGGGGCTCCAAGGCATGTGGACGTCGATAGGTCTACCTTGGGTCTCCGATCAGATGAAGCCATCAGCTAAACTCAGGATTAGCTCAGACCAGTACCAAAATCTACACAAAATGTAGAGTACAATGTCAGTATATCCGACCCCATGTACTGGTAAGTATCGAGCCTAACCGCAGCGAAGTAGTGACGAGTCTAAGACAATACACGCACAAAACAAACATGGGCAGTATAATAATATATATACCAATAACAACAATAAAAGAAACAAGATAAGTAATATTGGGAAGGGGACATGCTGAGGGGATCACAAGATAAAGAATCAAAGCAATGATAAGAACTTGATCAACCAATATGCCTTAAAGAGATAGAAACAAGTAAACGCGGCAAATGAAACTGCACAACATCACCCTTCGTGCTTTTACTCTCAACCTCACCATACGAAACAATAGAAACTGCACAACACCACCCTTCATGCATTAACTCTCTCATAATATGGCATGGTATCACCCTTTGTGCACTAACACTCACAGTATGGCACGGCATCACCCTTATCACTCACAAAACATGGCACAGTATCATCCTTTGTGCATTAACACTCTCAAAACATGGCACACACGACATCACCCTTCGTGCATTAACACTCTCCCTCGCCAAAACAATGAACAATAATATTAGGGAGATAGAAATGACAATAACAAGTCGCACTTTAACATTTGGTGCCAGAATACCAACCTCAACTATGAATCAATATTGATTCAATAGCAAGGTCTGTAAATATGATAAGAATGCCCAACATAACGAGTAGCTAGTCTAAGCATGGACAATAAGATCAAAGAAAGCAACAATTACAAGAATAAGACCCACTCACATGTTATAACTCGACAACAATGCATAGGTACTTGTCACCTCACCTATACGTTGTACATAAAAAATAAGCAAATAATACCTAATACCTCAAGCCGAGGATAATCACAATACTTACCTCAGTCCAACAGCCACACTCAAAGCTAAACCACAACTTTTCCCTTCAAACAATCCTCCGGACTAATAGAATCTAGCAAATTTCCAACCAAAAAAATTAATTTAAGCCTTAGGAACTACACACGATCGCCAAGGATTAAATTTAGACAATTACTGAAAAATTCAATACCAGGGCTCGCTTGGTCCAAATTCGAAATTCGGACCAAAACTCGATTACCCCTTCATCCCCGAGCCAGGATATATAATTGGTTTTGGAATTCGAACTCAATTTGAGATCTGAATCCCCCATTTTCAAAATCCCTAGTTTCTACCAAAAATTACCCCCACCATGAAAACCTTATATTCAAGGTTGAAATCTTGAAAAATATAGTGAAAGATTGAAAAAAACTACTTTAGAATCACTTACCTATGATTTGGGGAAGAGAAGTTCATTGAAAAATCACCTCTTGTGTTTTAGGTTTTGAAAATTTGAAGAATGGGAGAAAAATCCCGTCTAAGTCAATTTTACACACCTACAGATGTCGCAAATACGACCTGAGCTTTGCAAATGAGAGAAAAGTATCGCAAATGCGAACCTGTCGCATTTTTGCTACCTTCGCAAATGCAAACATTTTGTTCACAAATGCAATGTTGGAGGATTGCAAATGCGACCTCTTTCTTAGCAAATGCAAACTTCCGTTCTCCTAAACCAACTTCACAAATGTAGGGTTTTCTTCGCAAATAAGAGGCTCGCATTTGCGAGCTAGGCGAGATCTGTAAAACTGATGCACACCAGCTATGATTTCTAAGTTCATTTCACTCTGTATCTTATCCCAAACTCACCCGAGCCCTTGGGGCTCCAAACCAAACATGTACACAAGTCTTACAACATCATATGAACTGGCTCGTATGATCAAATCACCGAAATAACACCAAGAACTATGAATTTATCACCAAATCGAATGAAATTTTCAAAAAAAATTCGAAACTTCTAATATCTCAACCGGACGTACGAATTGCGTCAAACCATTTCCGTTTCTCACCAAATTTCACAAAAAAGTCATAAATATTATATTGGAGCTGTACCAGGTTGCGAAACCAAAATACGAGCTCGGTATCAATAAGGCTAAACATCAATCAATTCTTAAAAACCATTAGATTTTTAGGATTTTAATTTTGAATAAAAATTCATAACTCAAGCTAGGGACCTCTGAATTCGATTTTGGGCATATGCCCAGGACCCATATTTCAAAACGGACTCATCGGGACACTCAAAATACGGGTCCATGTCTGTTTACTCAAAACTTAGACTTAAGACAACTAAAATTAACTTTTAAGGCAAAAAATCTTATTTTTATCAATATTTAGCATATAAGCCTTCCGAGTCAATACTCGGACTGCGCATGCATATCGAGGAAGGCTAGAATGATGTTTTAAAGGCTTCGAAACACAGAGTTTGGTTCTAAATCATAAGATGACCTATTGGGTTATTATATTCTACACCTCTAGAATAACCGTTCCTCCTCAAATGGACCTAGAAAAGTACCTGAGTTGGTGAAAATGTGGGGATATCTACTCTACATATCGAAATTGGACTCCCAAGTAACTGGCCTAACAAGCTAACCTCTCCAGTGCAATATAACTGAAGATAACTCTTCTATCTCAGCTAACAAACCTGCCGATCTAGAATAGCTACCGGCTCCTCGTCGTGGGTCAAATCTTTGTCCACCTGGACAGTGTTGAAGTCTAACAAGTGGGATGGATCGTTGTGATACTTTCAAAGCATGGACACATGGAATATTGGATGGACCAATGATAAATCAGGTGGCAGCGCAAATGTGTAGGCCACCTCTCCCACTCGCTCAAGGATCTCAAAAGGCCAGATATACCTAGGGCTCAACTAGCCCTTCTTTCCAAACCTCATTACGCCCTTCATAGGTGATACCCCGAGCAACACTCTCTCTCCGACCATTAATACATCATCACGAACTCTACGGTCAACGTAACTCTTTTGTCTGGACTGTGCTATACGAAGTCGATCCTAAATAATCTTGACCTTACCCAAGGCATCATGTACTAACTCTATACCCAACAACCGAGCCTCCCCTGGATCAGACCATCCGACCTGCAATCGGCACCGTCTACCATATAATTCCTCATAGGGAACCATCTGAATGCGATGATAACTGTTATTGTAGGAAACCTCTGCTAGCGGCAAGAACTGATCCCACGAACCTCCAAAATCTATAACACAAGAACGAAGAGCATATCCTCTAATAGCTGAATAGTGCGCTCGGACTGCCCATCCATCTGAGAATGAAATGATGTGCTCAACTCAACATGCATGCCCAACTCTCGTTGCACTGCCCTCCATAATACAAGGTGAACTACGTACCTTGATCAAAAATGATAGACACGGGCACACCATGAAGACGAACGATCTCACAGATATGAATCTCTACCAACCGCTCTAATGAATAGGTAACTGCCATAGGAATGAAATGCACCGACTTAGTCAGCCTGTACACAAAGACCCTAACTGCATCGAACATCTTCTGAGTCCGTGGGAATCTAGCAATGAATTCCATAGTGAAACGCTCCCACTTCCACCCAAGAATATCAAACTTACCAAGCAAAATACCGGGTCTCTGATGCTCAGACTTTACCTGCTGACAATTTAGACACTGAAACACATATGCAACTATATCTTTGTTCATTCTCCTCCACTAGTAATACTATCGCAAGTAGTGATACATCTTGGCGGCACCCGGATGATAGAATATCGTGAACTATGGGCTTGCTCAAGAATCAACTCACGAAGTCCATCCACATTAGGCACGCAAACTCGACCCTGCATCGTCAAAACTCCATCATTTCCAATAGTAACCTGCTTGGAACCACCATGTCTCACTGTGTCCCTAAGGACACGCAAATGAGGGTCATCATAGTATTGATCTCTGATATGCCCAAACAAGGAAGACCGAGCGACTGTACAAGCTAGAACACGGCTGGGCTCTAAAATATCCAACCTCACGAACTGATTGGCCAAGGCCTGAACATCAAATGCAAATGGTCTCTCACCAACTAAAATGTAAGCAAGGTTGTCCATACTAGATGACTTCCTAGTCAAAGTATTGGCCACCACATTGGTAATACTTTGATGATACAATATGGTGATATCATAGTCTTTCCATAGCTCCAACCACCTTATCTGCCTCAAATTGAGCTCCTTTTGCTTGAACAAATACTGCAAGCTCCGATGATCCCTGAATACCTCACATGGCACACAATAAAGATAGTGCTCTAAATCTTTAGTGCATGAACTACCAGCTCTATGTCATGAACGGCTAATTCTTCTCGTGAACCTTCAACTGCCATAAAGCATATGCAATAACCTTTCCATCCTGGATCTTACCGCACCTAGACCAATGCGAGATGTATCACAATATATCGTATAAGATCTTAAATCTGTAGGTAACACCAACACTGGCGACCTAGTCAAATCCTTCTTGGGCTTTTGAAAGCTCACCTCACACTCGTCTGACCATCTGAACGGGGCACCCTTCTGGTCAACCTGGTCAACGGGGCTTTGATATATGAAAACCCCTCCACAAAATGATGGTAATAATCTGCCAAATCCAAGAAACTACGGATCTCTGTGGCTGAAGTAAGTCTAGGCCAGTTCTAAACGACCTTAATCTTCTTAGGATTCACCAGAATACCCTATCTGATACCAACTTGTCACGCACCAAAATTCCTACCGTCGGGACCGTGACTAACATTTCACTTGCTAGGCAAGTCAGCGTTAGAGATCATTAAGCCAATTCATAAACCTTTCTGTGATTAACAACAATTAAAGCATAACAAATTAAAATAACAATGCGGAAATCCATAACAACCTCAATATATAATGCTACTCAGATTCTGGAGTCACAATTAGGAACTATCCACGATTGCAAAGGCTTCATTTTAGGCCATTATTGAAAAAGTCAACAACCGGGCTCGCTTGGTCCAAACCCAAAATTTCGACCCAAACCTGATTACGCATTCACCCCCAGCCCGGATATATAATTGGTTTTAGAATTCGACCTCAATTTTAAGTTCTAAACCCCAAATTTGCAAAATCTCTAGTTTCTACTAAAAAAACCCAATTCCACCATGAAAACCTTAGATTCTAGGTTGAAATCTTGAAAAATATAGTGAAAGATGAAATAAACTAGTTTATCATAACTTACCTATGATTTGGGGAAGAGAATTTCTTTGGAAAATCGCCTCTTGTGTTATAGATTTTGAAAATTTGAAGAATGGGAGAAAAATCCAGTCTAAGTCACTTTTACACAGTTGCAGATGTCGCAAATGCGACCTGGGCTTTGCATTTAAATGTGAGAAAAGTATCGCTAATACGAACCTGTCGCATTTTTGCTGCCTTAGCAAATGTGATACTAGAGGCTAGAAAATGCGACCTCCTTATTCGCAAATGTGAAGATCCCTTCTTCGCAAATGCGAGGCTCGCATTTGCAAGCCAGGCAAGATCTGCAGGTCTGATGCACTCCAGCTATCATTTCTAAGTTCATTTCACTCTGTAGCCTATCTAAAACTCACGCGTGCGCGCGGGGTTCCAAACCAAACATTCACACAAGTCTTAAATCATCATACGAACTTTTTCGTTCGATCAAATCACCAAAATAACACCTAGAACTATGAATTTAGCACCAAATCGAATGAATTTTTCAAGAAAAGTTTGAAACTTCTAATTTCTCAACCGAATGCTTGGATCACATCAAACCAATTCCATTTCTCACCAAATTTCACAGACAAGTCATAATTATTATATTTGACCTACACCGAGCTCCGAAATCAAAATATGGACCCGGTATCAACAAGGCCAAACATCAATCAATTTTTAAAAACCATTAGATTTTCAGACTTTAATTTTAAGTAAAAATTCATAACTCAAGATAGGGACGTCCGAATTCAATTTCGGGCATACGCCCAGGTCCCATATTTTAATACGGACCCATCGGGACCATCAAAACATGGGCCCGAGTCTATTTACCTAAAATATTGTATGAAGTAAAGTAAAATTAACTTTTTAGGCAAAATTTCTTATTTTTATCAGTTTTTAGCATGTAAGCCTTCAGGGTCAATACCTGGATAGCGCACACAAATTGAGGAAGGTTAAAATGAGTTCTAAAGGCTTCAAAATGCAGAGTTTGGTTCTAAATCATAAAATGACCTATTGGGTCATCACATTCTCCACCTCTAATATAATTGTTCATCCTCGAACAAACATAGAAAAGAACTTGAGCTGGTGAAAAGGTGGGGATACTACTCCTTATATTGAACTCGGACTCCTAGGCAGCTGCCTCAACAGGATGGCTTCTCCACTGCACTCGAATTGAAGGATAACTCTTCGATCTCAACTAACGAACCTGTCGGTCTAGAATTGCTACATGCTCCTTCTCGTAGTTCAATTCCTTGTCAAACTGGACAGTGCTGAAGTCTAACACGTGGGATGGATTGTCGTGGTTCTTTCGAAGCATGGAGATATGGAACACTGGATGGACCGCAGAT
Source organism: Nicotiana noctiflora (assembly GCA_032618575.1). Taxonomy (NCBI): domain Eukaryota; kingdom Viridiplantae; phylum Streptophyta; class Magnoliopsida; order Solanales; family Solanaceae; genus Nicotiana; species Nicotiana noctiflora. Next base: position 17,046 of record JASVEL010006724.1, read on the forward strand.
AAACCGGGTGGCAACACAAGTCTGTAGGCTACCTCTTCCACTTGCTCAAGGATCTCAAAAGGCCTGATATACCTAGGGTTCAACTTGCCCTTCTTTCTAAACCTCATTACACCCTTCATTTGTAATACCTGGAGCAACACTCTCTCCGACCATAAATGCAACATCACGAACTCTACGGTCAGCATAACTCTTCTACCTGGACTGAGCTGTACAAAGTCGATCCTAAATAATCTTGACCTTATCCAAGGTATTTTGTACTAACTCTATACCCAACAACTGAGCATGCCCCCCAGCTCACACTATCCAACTGGCAATCGGTACCGCCAAACATATAATGCCTCATAGGGAGCCATCTGAATGCTCGACTAATAGTTGTTGTTGTAGGCAAACTCCGGTAGCGACGAGAACTGATCCCACGAACCTCCAAAGTCCATAACACAAGTGCGGAGCGTATCCTCTAATAGCTGAATAGTGTGCTCTAACTGCCTGTCCATGTGAGGATAAAATGCTATCGCGTAACCAACTCATGCTGCACTACCCTCCAGAAATGCGAGGTGAACTGCATACCTCGATTAGAAATGATAGACACAGACACGCCATGAAGATGAACGATCTCGCGGATATAAATCTCTACCAACCACTGTGAAGAATAGGTAACTGCCATAGGAATGAAATGCGCTGACTTGGTTAGCCTGTCCACAATGAACCAAACTGCATCAAACTTTTTCTGAGTCCGTGGGAGTCCAACAACGAAATCCATAGTAATACACTCCCACTTCCACTCAGGAATCTCCAACTTCTGAGGAAAATCACCGGGTCTCTAAGGCTCACACTTTACTTGATAACAATTTAGACATCGAGACACATATACAACTATATCTTTCTTCATTATCCTCCATCAATAAAATTTCCACAAGTCCTGATACATCTTGGCGGTGCCCTGATGAATAGAATACCGCGAACTGTGGGCCTACTCAAGAACCAACTCATGAAGTCCATCCACATTAGGCATCCAAACACAACCCTACATCCTCAAAACTCCACTATCACCAATAGTAACCTACTTGGCACCACCGTGCAACATTGTGTCCCTAAAAACAAGCAAATGAGGGTTGTCATACTATTAATATCTGATACTCCCAAATAAGGAATACCGAGCGATTGTACAAGCTAGGACACGACTGGGCTCAGAAACATCCAACCTCACGAACTAATTGGCCAAGTCATGAATATCTAATGTAAGTGGTCTCTCACCGACTGGAATGTACGCAAGGTTGCCCATACTAGTTGACGTCCTACTTAAAGCATCGGCCACCATATTGGCATTCCCGTGATGATACAATATGGTGATATCATAGTCTTTCAATAGCTTCAACCACCTCCTCTTCCTCAAATTGAGTTACTTTTAGTTGAACAAATACTGCAAGCTCTGATGATCCGTGAATACCTCACATGGCACATCATAAAGACAGTGCTTCAAATCTTTAGCATATGAACAATGGCTGCCAGTTCTAGGTCATGAATGGGGTAATTCTTCAAGTGAACCTTCAACTACTGCGAAACATATGCAATAACCTTGCCACCATATATCAATACAACACCAAGACCAATATGAGATGCATCACAAATTACCGTATAAGATACAAAATCTGTTGGCAACACCAACACCGGCATCATAGTCAAAGCCATTTTCAGCTTCTAAAAGCTCACCTCACACTCGTCTGAATATCTTAGCGGGCCACCCTTCTGGGTCAACCTTTGTGATAGATAAAAGCCCCTTTATAAATCGTCTAACCTGCCAAACCCAAGAAACTATGGATCTCTCTGGCTGAAGTAGGTCTAGGCAAGTTCTGAATAACCTTATATCTTCTTAGGATCAACCTGAATACCCTCTTAAATAACAACTTATCATGTTCCGAGTATTCCCACCGTAAAGACCGTGATGGCACCTAACATTTCACTTGTTAGGCAACCCAATGTTAGAGATCATTAAGCCAATTCTTAAACCTTTCAGTGATTAACAATAATTAAATCATAAAACGTTTTAAAGAAAAGAGTGCGGAACTCCATAACGACCTCAATATATAATACTACCCAGAATTTGGAGTCATAATTAGGAATTATCACGGATTGAAAATGATTCAATCTCGGCCACTATTGAAAAAGTTAAAAAAGAGTCAACACCCAGGCCCACTTGGTCCAAACCCCAAATTTGGACCAAAATTTGATTACTCATTCACTCCTGAGCCCAGATATATAATTGCTTTTGGAATCTGGCCTTAATCGGATGTTTAAATCCCCAATTTTTGAAATCCCTAGTTTTTACCCAAAAATCCCCAATTCCACCATTAAAACCTTAAATTCTAGGTTGAAATCTTGAAAAATATAGTGAAATATTGAAAGAAACTAGTTTAGCATCACTTATCTATGATTGGGGAAGAGAAGCTCTTTGGAATATAGCCTATTGTGTTTTGGATTTCAAAATTTGAAGAATGGGAGAAAAATACAGTCTAAGTCACTTTTACAAAGCTGCAGATGTCGCAAATGCGACCCGGGCTTCGCATTTAAATGCGAGAAAAATATTGCAAATGTGAACCTGTCGTAGTTCTACTGCCTTCGCAAATACGAACATTTTGTTCGCAAATGCGATGCTGGAGGATCACAAATGCGACTTCCTTCTAGGAAAATGCGATGATATCTTCCCCCAGACCAGCTTTGCAAATGCAGGGCTTTCGCAAATGCGAGATCTGTGAGTCTGATGCACACCAGCTATGATTCCTAAGTTCATTTCACTCTGTAGCCTATCCAAAACTCACTCGAGCCCTCGGGGATCCAAAACAAACATGCAGAAAAGTCTTAAAACATCATACGAACTTGCTCGTGCAATCAAATTGCCAAAATAACACAACACCAAGTTGAATGAAATTTTCAAGAAAACATTGAAATTTCTAATTTCTCAACCAGACATTCGAATAACATCAAACCAATTTTGTTTCTCACCAAGTTTCACAAATAAGTCATAAATATTGTATTAGACCTGTATCGGGCTCCGATACTAAAATACAGACCTGGTATTAAGAAGGCCAAACATCAATCAATTCTTAAAAACAATTAGATTTAAGATCTTTAATTTTTAATAAAAATTTATATCTCAAGCTAGAGACCTCTAAATCCGGTGTGGGCATACGGCCAGGTCCCATATTTCAATGCGGATCCATCGGTACTGATAAAATATGAGTCCGGATCCGTTTACTCAAAACATTGACTGAAGTTAACTAAAATTAACTTTTAAGGCAAAAATTGTTATTTTTATCAGTTTTTAGCAGATAAGCCTTCCGGGTCAATAACCAGATTGCACACATAAATCGAGGAAGGCTATAATAAGGTTCTAAAGGCTTTTAAAGACAGAGTTTGGTTCTAAATCATAATATGACCTATCGGTTCATCAGAATTTCTCCTACTTCGGCTTGGAAAGTATAGTTTCGTCTAGGTTCGTTCCTATATGGTATAAATACACCAAAAATATGATTTTAAGAGGACTTTTGACCTTGGAAGTTTTGGGAGATCATTGGAGGCTACAAGACACATCATTTCATCATTTTTCCATCAATTTAATACGGGAGTTTGGATTGTAACGTTAGGTTGATACTTTCTCACTCTTTAATTATATTTGTAATGACTTCCTCCATAATCATGGAGTATTTTACATTAGGACTTGACATTATTTGGTGACTTGGTTGTTGTTTATTGATTTGTTTACTACTTAATCGCTTGAATTTATTGGAGAAGCTTTATATAGTTGCGATTTTATTCTTTATAGTGTTTAATTGAATGAGGAACATCTTATTGAATACTATTGCAACGTATGCCTTAGTTTATTTGGTGATTCTTTGAAGTAATCAATAGATATTTTTGAGTTACTGTTTAAATTAAGACTAAGAAATATTCACGAGAATGTTTTCTTAGATCATTCCTACCAATAAATTCTTGCATGTTTTACCGCACTTCACATTAGTTTATTTGAAAGATTTAGATTTAATCGAGAGAGGAATCTGAATCTGAAGTGTAAGCTAATCACCTTTTGAATTAATGAGAGTCGATAGAACCTAAAGAGTGAAATATAAAAGTATCATATCTAGAATAATAATTTTGAACCAAAGAATCGAAGCCTAGCTGTAGCCGGGTAGTGTTGACCAGTAGGTGAGATCAAGATTGACCAAATTCCTACACTTTTGACATTTACCGCTCTATCAAAGAACATTTTCCAAGCATGAGTGTCTTCAGGGATCGCTTCTATTGAATTTATCTCTTTATCTGAGAAGTAAGTGCTCAATGGTTGGTATTCCTCGTCAACCGGATTTTCAGCCAAATGATCTGCCAACGCCTGGGTCGTCATCGTCGTGCGAGTGACATAGACTATGTCAAATTCAGTAGTAAGATTTGCCCTTTTACTAGCCTCCATGTGGGCATTGGTTTCTAGAATATGTACTTCAATGGATCCAACCTGATTATGAGGTAGGTGGTGTAAGCTTGCAGATAATGTCTTAGCTTATGAGCAACCCAAGTCAAAGCACAATAAGTTCTTTCCAACAGAGTATACTTTGCTTCATAACTGGTGAACGTTTTACTCAAGTAGTAGATTGCATGTTCTTTTCTCCCAGTTACATCGTGTTGCTCGAGGACACAGCCAAAAGGATTTTCTAATACAATCATATAGAAGAAAAGAGGTCTCCATGGCTCTGGTGGGACCAAGACTGGAGGATTTGACAAATATTCTTTGATCTTGTCGAAGGCCTCTTGACATTCATCAGTCCACTTGACTGTTACATCTTTCTTTCAATAACTTGAATATGGGCTCACATGTGGAAGTCAGTTGAGCAATGAACAGGCTGATATAGTTTAATCTGCCTAACAAGCTCATCACATCCTTCTTAGTTCTTGGAGGGGGCAAATCTCTGATGGACTTTATCTTTGTTGGGCCTAACTCGATACCTCTTCTGCTGACTATGAAGCCTGGAAGTTTGCCCAACGGAACTCTAAATGCATATATAGTCGGGTTTAGCTTTAGATCATACTTGCGCAATCGCTCGAAGAACTTTTTCAAATCTCGAACATGGTCATCCTGAGTTCGGGACTTGATGATTATGTACACCTTTATCTTCTAATGCATCATATTATGGAAGATGGCGGTCATGGCCCACATATAGGTCGCTCCACCATTCTTCAGACCAAATGGCATAACCCAGTAATAGTATGTACCCCAGGTTATGGTGAAGGACATTTTCTCTACATCTTCCTCATCCATCAACACCTAGTGATATCCTATGTAGCAATCCACAAAGGACTCTATCTCATGCATGGCACAGTTATCAATAAGGATGTGGATGTTGGGTAAAGGAAAATTATCCTTGGGACTTGCCCTATTTAAATCTCTGTAATCTACACATACCCGGGTTTCCCATCTTTCTTTGGGACTAGGACTACATTGGCCAACCATGTAGTATACCGAACTACTCGAATTACCCCTGCTTTCAACTATTTTGTAATTTCTTCTTTGATCTTATCACTGATGTCATTTTTAAACTTTTTTTGCTTTTGTTGGACCGGAGGGCAATCGGGGTAAGTCGGCAACTTATGCACCGCTAGATCAACACTCAGTCCTAGCATGTCATCATATGACCAAGCAAACACATCTTTAAACTCAAACAGGAGTTGAATTATTGCATCTTGGGTTTTCTCATATGTGTGAATGCTTATTTTGGTTTCTCTCATTTCTTTAGAAGTTCCCAAATTAATCGGCTCAGTATCATTCAAGTTTGGCTTAGGTTTATTCTCAAATTGTTCCAATTCTCGATTTATTTCCCTAAAAGCCTCTTCATCATATTTTGGTCCTTGGTTCATTATTTCACAATTAGACAGCGGGTTTGAATATGGGCATGAAGTCCGCAAGCATGTCATGTTATTTAAAGCCGCATTATTATAACAAAAAAGAGGAAAATAAAGAAAATCATAAAAAATAAAGAGAAAAATGAACGATGAAATATTTATTTCATTTCTTGGAATTGGGAAGATAACAGGGTTTACATTGGGAATTTAAAGAAAATAAACTAAAAAAAGCATCCGAGTTACACCTTGGAATAACCCGGGATGCAGAAAAAGTAGCAGGACGGGTCTATCGGGACTCCCGCCTGATTGGAAATGGCGTAGCCTTCCAATTTTTAAGCTTAGCACTTGGTCCCATGTATAACACCTCAGCGGTTCTAGTTCTCTCTCCCGGCTGAACTATATGGGTTTCGTAGAGTACTTTTCCCATTGCCCCACATATTTCCTAAATTTCTTTGGCCGTGAAAACCTTATCATCTTCCTTTTCGTTGTACTTAGGCTTGACAAATGTTTCATAAAAATGTGGCAATGGCTGTGGCAAGACCCATCCTTCCTTCTTTCTCTCATCTGCCCACTTTACATCATCTAGGGTAGGGTAAAAACCTATCCCGAAGAACTTTTTGGTCGTAGCCAGAGTCACCAGCTCAGATATTCCTTGCAGAGACTTTCCAATCCCTTTTCCTGGCTTGAAACCATGTTTAATCATTTCCTTGGCCACCATAACCGAAGCATTGGATAGGAAAGGTTGAGGGCAAGGGTTTCCTTCTTCATGCTTATCCGCCACCACAACTTCGAAGGCTTGGAAGATGATGTGTTCACTACCTTCGCTTCTAGGCATGGGAAAGATGGGTCCCGATAGATCAATTGTTCATTTTCTCCATGGACCACAATTTTGTGATCCTCATATTCAAATTTCACCAATTGGTGGAGGGTAGAAGGCACAGCTCCAACGGCAAGGATCTGAGGCCTTCCCAGAAGAAAATTATAAGACGTATCCATACCCAGTACTTAGAATATCACCTCGAAGTCCACTGGTCCAATGTTCAAGATTAGGTCAATTTCCTCGATGCTATCTCTTTTGATGTCGTCAAAGGTTCTCACACAGACATTGTTGGGACGAATTCTTCCAGTCCCAATCTCCATACATTGTAGTGTGGAGAGCGGGCAAATATTAACACTCGGTCCTCCGTCTACCATGACTCGCTTTACGTAATATCCCTCACACTTAACAGTCAAGTGTAAGGCCTTGTTATGAGCAGCTCCCTCTGGAGGCAAGTCATTTTTGCTGAATGAGATTTGATTGACGGCAAAGAACCTTACCGCCATTCTTTCAAGTTGTTCCACTGATGTTTCAACTAGAATGTCAGCTTCATTCAGAGTTTTCATTAACACCTTTTGATGCTCAGGGGATTTCAACAGTAATGACAGTAAATACACTTATTCAAGGTGTTTTCGCAACTGATCGACCACCTCACAGTCGACAATTTTCATCTTTTGAAAGAAAATTTTTGCTTCCTCGGCACTCACACATTTCTTAGGCGAGAAATGCCTTTTTGTAGCATTGTTTACCTCTTCTATGTTTGAGTACTTTTTAGCAGGAACATTTTTTGGAAGCTCTCCCAATATTTCTTTCCTTTTATACATAACCACCATCTGATGATAATTCCATGGCATTGCAGCAAGGTTGCTCATAGGGTTCTGTGGTACGCATCCAATAACCACTGGCTCACTCAATCGAGGTGGTTTGATTGTCCCTCGCACACATATGCTTGCTTGGGTACGTACAGTTGTGTTCCCTTTTTCACATCCAATTTATTTGGAGGGCTCACAATCATCTTCTTTTCTTGACGGCCTCGCAGGACATAGAGAATTCCATCTTTGGGAAGTATCACTTTTGTTATGGTTTCAGCTTTCTTTTCTGGCTCCGTCTTGGTGACTTTGTTTGTCTTCGGCCACCTTTGGATTTCTTTCTGCGTTAGCAATAGCAATGATGGCTTTTAATGTCGGATTGAATTCTCTATCCTCACATATCATCCGAATCACAGTCCTATTATTATGGGATGGCAATGGATTGTTGGTCACATTTGGGACTTCCTCGTCCCTCAGCACTATCTTTCCTTGCTCTATCAAGTCTTCCATAGCTCTTTTCAATGTCCAACAGTTTTTTATATCATGCCCCTTAACTCTTGAGTGATAAGCACATCCGATGCCCCGTTAATAGGATGGTGATTCTGGGTTTTGCCTGTTTGGAGGTATGGGCTGCATTAAATTCATTTGAACAAACTTCGGGAATAGACTGGAGTAGGGTTTACTGATTGGTGTAAAGTTTGGTCTCCTGGGTGTTCCCGAGGACGAAGTTATTCTACAAGGTTGAGGATTATAGTGGTCTGGTGGGGAGTATAATTTCTTGGGAATGGAGTTTGATTTCTATTGGCATGTGGCTGCGGCGGGGCAAAGGGTTGAGAGTTCATGACCGCATAAGGTGGAGGAGCATAAGCCATATCATGATGAGGGTAGTAATATTGAGGGGTTATTTCAGAAAACATGGATCTGGGAGCGTGATGCCTCCATGCCCCTGATGCTGCCATAGATATTTCTTCTTTCTTCTTTCCTTTAGCCATTCCTACAGACCCGCCTTGAATGGCTTAGGAGGTTTCTCTGATGGCTGATTGGCTCAAGTCTACTCGTTTTCAAACCATTCTCTACCATTTCACCAATCTTGATTGCCTCTGTAAAAGGTTTGCCTATAGCCCACATCACATTCTGGAAGTAATCGGCTCCTTGGGCCTGCAGAAATACGGTTACCATTTCCACTTCATCCATTGGGGGTTTCACCCTCAATGCTTGCTCACGCCACTTAATAGCATATTCTCGAAAACCTTCAACGGATTTCTTCTTTACATTCGCCAAGGAGTTCCTGTCTGACGCAATGTCTATGTTGTATTGAAATTGTCGAACAAAATCTCTGGAAAGATCGTCCCAAACGTTCCATTGAGATATGTCCTGATCCATATACCATTATGAAGTTATGCGCACCAAGCTTTCTCCAAAATAAGTCATTAACAACTCTTCTTTTCGGCGAGCCCGACCAATTAATTGCAATACTTTTTAAGGTGGGCAGTAGGGTGGCCATGCCCATTATACTTCGCAAACTTCAACGTTTTGAATCCCATAGACAGGTGCTCGTGAGGGAACATGGACATATCATTATAAGAAATACTCTTCTGCCCGCTTAAACCTTGCATATGTTTCAGACTCTGCTCTAAACTCCTCATCCTTTTTGCCACCATCCTGCTCAGGTGTTTTAGGAGTTTTGTCTTGTCCAGGTGTAAGCTCAAATGAGGGTGGTTGGGAGTAAGTGTGTGGGATATTGAGCAGGATCCGCTTGAAAAATAGGATTTTGGAAAGTGAAGGTTGAGGGATCCAAAACGGGCCTAGGTAGTGAAGGTTGTGTGGTGGCGGAGCGTGGTGGAGCGGTAAAAATTTGGAGGGCTACTCCTGATGCGAACACACGAGGGCGTACCTTAGAAGGTGTTCCTATAAAGTGAGCAGGCATGGTAGGGTGTCCCAATAGGGTATTCAGGTGACTGATAGGGATGCTAGAAGTACCCCCGGTTCTAGGGAACAATTCAGGAAAGTCAGGGATAGCACTAGGAGGCTCCCTTTTGTTAGTCCATGCATCCAACATCTCCATAACTCGGAGACGTAATATCTGGTTTTTTTCAGCCGTGGCAGACTCGGAGGCCGGGATCCCTACGATGGGGTTGTCTTTAGTGATGAGAACTAGTGGCAAAGCCATTTCCAATGACATTTCTGTACTTCCTTTTGATCTGGTAAAATATTGATGTGATGCCAGCTTACCAAAAACCAACCACCGTTTCTAAAAACCTAAGCTGGAATTTGACAGCAACAAAGGTTAGTTTGAGACAAATAACAGATAGATAACCGCACATTGAGGTGTGATGTACCTATACAGTTAAATGAATGTCTACATATTTGTCACGGTTGCATGTATCATCCCGGCTTTTCTTCCCGTTTCTTTTCGTTTGATTTGTTTTTCCTAGCTTCTCCTTTGCTTTTCTGGTTTTCTCTCATTTTGAATTTTCTTTCCTCTCCATTTTTCTTTTCTTTCTGGCCTTTCTCTTTTGTGTTTCTTTTCCACTCTGTTTTTTCTTTTATTTCCTTCCCTCATATTTTCTTTTTCTTAGGGTTACGGTTGAATCTTATGGAGATTGCCTACGTATCATGACCCTGCATAAATCAGACCTAGCGTAGTTCTTGCAAATGAATTGCAAAAAAAAGGAACTAATTTTTTGGGATTTTTTAATTTTTCATTAATTGTTATTTCAAAAACAAAACTACGCCTATGCGGATACGACCTTTTAACACTCCGGGAAAGAAAATTTTAAGATTTTGCCTGCTAACCGTTAGAAAATAACTCAATGTGGTTGTTCTTGCAAAAACAGCCTTCCAACGTCCTTTTGGGGACATTCGGCTTATTTTAAGATAAGAATGGCATCATCTGACTTATTTGTGACAGAAATTAAAATTTTGGCATTTTTGGGCTATTTTTGCAAAAGGGCAGTTGGACCCGATTAGGATTGCCTACGAATCTCACATCCGGTGAGAACCAAACCAGCGTAGTTCGGGCATATTGGGAGTTGAGTAAACTAACTTTTTTTATAAAACTTAGACCATGAAGCTTTAAAGCAAAAGAAAAACCTTTTTTTTGGCATTTTCTAAGAAAAATGCTTTAAAAGAAGAAAGGAAATTTTTTTTTTTTTGGATTTTTGATTTTTATTTTATTTTGTTTTTGAAAGAAATACTTCTAAATGCTTTTGAACTTTGGGAATTTTAGAAGTAAAAGAAAATATTTTTGTTTGAGTTTTCATCCGTTTTCTTTTTTTCTAACGAAGAAAGAAAATATTGTTGGGTTTTGGATATAACCTCTTAATTTTTGAAAGAGGAACTTTTTAGAAAATGTTGGTTTTTTGAGTTTTTATATATTTACAAAAGCACTTCTAAAGAAAAGCGAAAATATTTTTGGACTTCAATTTTTCAAAATTTTTATGAACATTTACAAAAGAAAGACATCTAAAAAGTATTTTTAGGATTTTTGTTTCTCATTTCTTTTTTTAGATTTTTTTTGGATTTCTTTTAAGAAAGAGCTAAAGAAAAATATTTTTGGATTTTTTGATAATTGAAGTCGGAACCGATGAGATTTGCCTATGTATCTCACATCCGATGAGAATTTGACCCGCGTAGTTCGGTCAGATTTGACAAAACTAACTATATTGAAAACAAAAATCTTTTTTTTAAATCCGGCATAGTTTTAGTACTGTTTGGATTTTAATTTTTCAAAACAAGTGGTTACCCTCACTTAACCTTAACACTGTTATTTCTTCCAACTCTCTCCTTGTCACGACCCATATTCGGTCGTGATGGCGCCCAACAATTAAGCTAGGCCAGCCAGACCAACAATTTCTTATCATATCAATTATCAGTCCCAAATGGACATCCCGAAAAGAATATATGAGTTTAAGAACTCCAATAATAATAATAATGAACAAAATACTGAGAAGTGCGAAAATAACTGACACTCCCAAAGATCACGAGTCACAAGTCTAGAGCCTCTAACAAAACCCAACGAGAATAGAGAATACTCAAGTCTGAATACAAAATAACAACTGGAAAGAGGAGGAGTAGCTAGGTTCTGCGAACGTCGGCAGCTACCTTAGCAACTCGGTATGACTCTGAAACCGCTGGAAATGCATGTCTACTGCTCCTGAGTACCTGAGTCTGCACACAAAAGGTGCAGGGAGTAGGGGTGAGTACTAAGTACTCAGTGAGTAATAAATATATAAAAGCAGCTGAAAGTAGGAAATCCACAAAATACCACAATATGAAGCTACACTACAGTTCGAATCTCCTACGAAGTAGCATCAACAGTACAATACAACTACCACAGAATAATTCAACAAATAAAGATGTAATGCAATGCACATAGCCGCTACAGCGTGTAGCCCGATCCATTTAACGTCGACGGCGCTCACTGGGGGTGTGTACAGACTCCGGAGGGGCTCCTACAGCCCAAGAGCAAATACTGCTGCAGCATGCAGCCCGATCCTCATATCAACCGCTGCGGCGTGCAGCCCGATCCATCCTCAGTCCACATAAATCAGATAAGTCACAAAAACATTTCATTTTTCTAAATTCCAGTTTCCAGTTCATAATTTATGAAAAATACTAAACTTTTATTTATTTTGCAAAAACCGGTGACTTAACATATCAATAATGGGATTTCAATTTCCAGGACTGAGATAAGTGATTAAGCAAATCTAGCTATCACATAAATATTGTTCTCTAAAGACGCTACAGGTCGGCACAAGGCCCCAAACAAGGCTACCGCCCACAAATATATCAAATACAGTGTATTTCCAATACTAATAGCATATTATGCACATCCGGAATGGACCAAGTCTCAATCCCCAGTCACAATCAATCCCGCACCTGCCACGGTGTGCGAGCCACGCCCTACTAGCGTCACAATGTGCTAAGCCGGGGTTTCGAACCCTCAGGCTACCATATACACAAACTACTCACCTCTAGCCGGTCGTATATTCGTCCGCGATGCCTTTTCCTTTGAAATTCGCTCCCTCGTGCGTAGAATCTAGTCAAACCACAATAATTATATCAAATACGGGTCAAAGAATCATAACCCATTTCAATTTACATGAAATTCGCATAAATACACTAACTTGGTAAAACCCGACCCCGGGCCCACTGCTCGGAAAATTCCGAAATTAGTACCAACACGATCCTCGTCTCGCCACGAGTCCGTGCATATAAAATTTATCGAAATCGGAGTTCAAATGGCCTTTCAAAACTCAAAATCCCGTTTTCAATACCTAGGCCACAATTCTTCAAAATTTCTACCCAAATTCATGAAGATTGATGTTAATTCTACCATAAAATTATGTTTTTGAGTCAAGAATCTTACCTCCGATGAATACCCGATGATTTCTCAGTGTTTTCCTCGAGTTTCTTCTCTCTAGGGCTCAAAATTATATTTTTGGGGTGTAAACCCGCGAGCTCTCTGTTCTGTGATTTTTAATTCACCGCCAAAACATTTTGTTCTACGCGTTCGCGTGAGCCCTCACGCGTTCGCGATGCTCGGCTTCCAGTTACTCTTCGCGAACGCGACGCCATCCACGCGTTCGCGATGCTCAAACTCCCAGCCGCCCAGATTTTCCTTCTACGTGTTCGCGATCCCCCACTCGCGAACGCGATGCACACTCTCACGTAACTACGCGAACGCGGCACCCCTGACCGCGAACGCGATGCGTTGATCCGCCTGGCCTTCGCGAACGCAGCCCATGCTATGCGAACGCGAAGGCTTAAATGCATGGGCAGTAACCTGCAATTTTCTGCAGATTTTGCCAAGTTCAAATTGCCCGGTTGATGGTCCGAAATCATCCCAAGGCCCCCGGGACCCCAACAAAAACTACCAACATACTCCAAAACATGATACGGACTTGTTCCAATCACAAAAACACCATCCTAAACATCAAAATCACCATTTCCACACGAATTCAAGCCTAAGTTTCTTCAAAACTTTCAAAACTAACATTCAATCCAAAACCCGATCAAACGATGTCCGAATGACCTGAAAATTTGTAGACATATCCAAAATCACATAACGAAGCTACAGAAATTGTCGGAATTCCATTCCGACCCCCGGATCAAAATCTCACCTACCATCCGGTTTTCGCCAAAATTCAACCTTCGCCAATTCAAGCCTAAAACTACACCGGACCTCCGAATTCAATTCCGATTGCTCTTCTAAGTCATAAATGATCCCCCAAAACTAGTCGAATCATCTGAATCTGGTTCCGAGCATTCTAACTCAATAGTCAACTCTAGGTTGACTTCCCATATTCAAGCTTCCTTCAAACATGCTATTTGCTTCATTTTCAACCCGAATCACTCCTAACTCACCCGATATATTCTAATACCGATTTAAAAGCATAAGATATATATAAATGCAAGGTAACGGGGTGGTAATTCCCGTAATGACGGGTCGGGTCGTTACATTCTCCCCAACTTAAACAAACGTTCATCCGCGAGCGGGTTAAGAAACATACCTAGAGCATCAAAAAAGTGTGGGTATCTGCTCCGCATCTCCTGCTCAGTCTCCCAAGTTGCTTCCTCCACGAGACGACCTCTCCACTGCACTTTCACTGAAGCTATATCCTTGGATCTCAGCTTACGAACCTATCGACCCAAAATGGCTGCTGGCTCTACATCATAAGTCAAGTCTTCATCTAGCTGTATCGTGCTGAAGTCTAACACATGAGACGGGTCTCCGACATACTTCCGGAGCATGGATACATGGAACACCGGGAGAACTCCCGACAAACTGGGTGGCAAAAGCAAGCATATAGGCCACCTCCCCAACTTTCCTAAGCACCTCAAAAGGTACAATAAACCTTGGGCTCAACTTCCCTTTCTTCCCAAATCTCATAACACCCTTCATAGGCGAAACCTTCAGCAACACCTTCTCACCCACTGAATAAGACACATCTCGGACCTTCCGGTACGCATAACTCTTCTGACGCGACTGAGCTGTGCGAAGCCTCCCCTGAATCACCTTTACCTTGTCTAAGGCATCCTGGACTAACTCTGTCCCCAACAACCTAGCCTCACCGGGCTCAAACCAACCGACTGGAGACCTACACCGCCTCCCATATAAAGCTTCATACGGTGCCATCTGAATGCTGGACTGATAGCTATTATTATAAGAAAACTCCGCAAGAGGCAAATAATCAGCCCACGAACCACCAAAATCAATGACACAATCACGCAACATGTCCTCCAATATCTGAATAGTACGCTCAGACTGCCCATCCGTCTGTGGATGAAATGCTGTGCTCAGCTCTACCTATGAACCCAACTCTCGCTGAAATGTCCTCCAGAATTGAGATGTGAACTGGGTACCTCTGTCTGATATAATGGAAATAGGAACTCCATGCAATCTCACTATCTCACGGATGAATATCTCCGCCAACCGCTTTGAGGTATAGGTAGTACACACTGGGATGAAGTGAGCTGACTTGGTCAACCTATCCACCACCACCCAAACTGAATCAAACTTCCTTGATGTCTGAGGGAGTCCTCTAACAAAGTCCATAGTAATCCTTTCCCACTTCCATTCGGGAATATTAATACGCTGGAACATACCACCAGGTCTCTGATGCTCATACTTGACCTGCTGACAGTTTAGGCACCAAGCCACATGGCTCACAATATCTTTCTTCATCTTCATCCACCAGTAATGCTGCTTCAAATCCTGATACATCTTCGCGGCTCCTGGATGAATAGAATACCGCGAGCTGTGGGCCTCCTCCAATATCAACTCACGAAGGCGGTCAACATTGGGCACGCATATCCGGCCGTACATCCGCAATACACCATCACTATCAATAGTGACATCTCTGGCATCATCATGCTGAACTCTGTCCTTAAGGACAAGTAAGTGTGGATCATCATACTAGCGCTCTCGGATACGATCATATAAAGAAGAACGAGCTACTACACAAGCCACCACCCGACTGGGCTCAGAAATATCCAGTCTCACCATCTGATTAGCTAATGCCTGAACATCAACTGCAAGGGGTCTCTCCCCAACTGGAATATACGCCAAACTGCCCATACTAATAGCCTTCCGGCTCAATGCATCGGCCACTACATTGGCTTTCCCGGGATGGTACAAGATAGTAATATCATAGTCTTTAAGCAATTCAAGCCATCTCCGCTGCCTCAAATTTAGATCTTTCTGCTTAAACAAATGCTGAAGGCTGCGGTGGTCTGTATACACATCACAAGATACACCATATAGGTAATGCCTCCAAATCTTCAAGGCATGAACAATAGCAGCTAACTCCAAATCATGAACAGGGTAGTTCTTCTCGTGGGGCTTTAGCTGACGAGAAGCATATGCAATAACTCTACCTTCCTGCATCAGCACACAACCGAGCCCAACTCTAGAAGCATCACAATACACCGTATATGACCTTGAGGCTGATGGCAACACAAGTACCGGAGTTGTGGTCAAAGCCTCCTTGAGCTTCTGGAAGCTCTCCTCACATTCATCGGACCACACAAATGGAGCATTCTTCTATGTCAACTTAGTCAACGGTGAAGCAATAGATGAGAAACCTTGAACAAACCGGCGATAATAGCCTGCCAAGCCGAGAAAACTCCGAATCTCTGTAGCTGAGGAAGGTCTGGGCCAATTCTGCACTGCCTCAACCTTCCGTGGATCAACCCGAATACCATCACTAGACACTATATGTCCCAGAAAACTCACAGTATCAAGCCAGAACTCACACTTAGTGAATTTTGCATAAAGCTTCTCTTCTCTCAACCTCTGCAGTACCACCCTCAAGTGTTGTGCATGCTCCTCCTGGTTGCGTGAATACACCAGAATATCATCAATAAACACAATCACAAAAGAATCAAGGTACGGCCGAAATACGCTATTCATCAAGTGCATGAATGCAGCTGGGGCATTAGTCGGCCCGAAAGACATCACTAAGAACTCGTAGTACCTATATCGCGTCCTGAACGTTGTCTTCATAATATCTGAGTCCCTGATCTTCAACTGATGATAGCCCGATCGAAGATCAATCTTAGAAAATACACTAGCTCCTTAGAGTTGATCAAATAGGTCCTCAATACGAGGCAATGGGTACTTATTCTTCACTATTACCTTGTTCAGCTGCCTGTAGTCAATGCACATTCTCATTGTTCCATCTTTCTTCTTCACTAACAACACCGGTGCACCCCAGGGTGACACACTCGGACGAATGAAACCCTTATCTTAGAGTTCCTGAAGCTGTTCCTTCAATTCTTTTAACTCCGATGGTGCCATGCGATATGGAGGAATAGAAATAGGCTGAGTGCCCGGCACCAAGTCAATACCAAAGTCAATATCTCTGTCAGGCGGCATGCATGGCAGGTCTGCTGGAAATACATCCGGAAACTCCCTCACAATGGGGACCGAATCAAGACTGGGTGTCTCGGCCTCAACATTTCTAATGAAGGCCAAATAAGATAAACAACCCTTGCCAATCATTCGTTGGGCCTTTATATAAGAAATCACCTTGTCGGACACATAATCAGTCAAGCCACGCCACTCGATCCTCGGATTACCTGGAATAGCTAGTGTGACTGTCTTGGCATGACAGTCCAGAATCGCATGGTAAGGAGATAGCCAATCCATGCCTAGAATTACATCGAAATCTACCATGCCCAGTAGTAACAGATCAACTCGGGTCTCCAGACCCCCAATAGTAATGAGACAGGATCGATATACCTGATCCACAACAACAGTATCCCCCACTGGGGTAGACACATGTACGGGCAAAGAAAGAATACCACGGGTCATACCCAAATGATGTGCAAAATAAGTAGAGACATAAGAATAGGTGGATCCGGGATCAAATAAGACGGAAGCATCCCTGTGGCAGACTGAGATAATACCTGAAATGACCGCATCTGAAGCACTAGCATCCTTCCTATCCGGAAGAGCATAGAAACGAGCCTGGCCTCCACCAGTACGATCCTCGCCCCTAGGGCGACCTCTGGATACCTGGCCACCAGTCCTAGCCGACTGTGCTGGCGCCGAAGAAACAGGAGTAGAAGACGAGGGTTGATCCCTCTGCTGAGACCGCTTACGAAGCCACTGAGGACACTCTCTCCTGATATGGCCCAAATCATCGCACTCAAAACGACGGCCTGAAGATAGAAGAAGGGGCTGCTGAGGACCCCTCGCTATAGATAAACCCTGTGCTGAGGAAGCAGGAGTAGAGCTCTGAGCTGGAAGAGCACTTAGTGCAGGTTGACCCTGCTGACGGCTCTGCTGACCCTGATAACCCTGATGGCCCTGACGACCACGATCTAATGAGACCCCACTGGACTCTGCACGTCCAGACTAATGAGACCTGAAAGAACGACCCTTGCTATGCTGAGGTTGGCCCCTAGATGGAGCACCAATGTAGTTGCCACTACCACGAGGCCTCTTAGCCTCTCTCTCTCCTCCCGCTCTCTACGGCGATCTGTCTCAATGTGACGGGCAGCATCAACCACCTCCTCAAAGGTAACAGTCGAAGCTCTCTCCCTAGTCATCAATATGCGGATGGGATAAATAAGGCCATCGATAAATCTTTGAATCCTCTCTTTGTCCGTAGGAACCATCCACATGGCATGACGGGCCAGCTGTGTGAATCTCATCTCGTACTGAGTAACCGTCATATCTCCCTGCTTCAGCCACTCAAACTGACGTCGCAGCTCCTCTCTCTGAGACTGAGGCACGTACTTCTCCAAAAATACCGTGGAGAACTGCTGCCAAGTGAGGGGCGCTGCCCCAGCGGGCCTACGCCTCTCGAAATTCTCCCACCACTGAAATACTGCACCTGTGAACTGAAAAGTGGTGAATGAAACACCTCTGGACTCTAGAATACCCGCGGTGCGAAGCATGCGCTGACATCTGTCAAGAAAACCCTGGGCATCCTCGCCCTCAGCTCCACTGAATGTCGGAGGCTGTAGCCTCTCAAATCTCTCCAAACGACGTTGCTCATCATCGGGCATAACTGGAACCATATAAGCAGGAGCCGGTGCAACGGGCGCAACTGGCCGAACCGGCTCGGGTGTGCGAGCCACGGTGGTCCGATTCCCTTCCCCGGTAGCCGTGAAGAAGATGTCGCGCAGAGAGGCCGCAACGACCCGAGCCAATCCTATGCATACTAATAAGATGCGGGCCAAGGTCTTCGAAGACCGGTATCACGATGGGCACTTCGGTGCACTGAACTCGAGTTGCGGAGCGTACGCCGCTCGAATGCGGTCTTGAGCACAGGCCGCTGGTGCGGGAATGCGACCACGAGCACAGTCGGTGGTGGGTCGGCGGTCTGTGTCT
>JASVEL010006725.1:0-48879 GCA_032618575.1 Nicotiana noctiflora
ACAGTTTGATGGTTCATCGTTAACAGGGGTATTTTTTGGATCAATATCCGCATATACAGTTTTAAGGGGAGCCTTGGAGTAACTATAAAATTATCTCCGTGTGATCTATATGTCACATGCTCAGGATGTGGAAGCAACAACTAATGCTTCATTCCGGTAGGCTGTCTGCATCACACCCCTTGGGATGCATCCCTTCTTCGGGATCAACATGAATACAAAATATTTTGTATACCGCCTTTTTTTATCAACTTTTTCAGTTCGTCTAACATGTAAATTAATCATAATTATACGGTTAGTGGAAAAGTTTCATCATTTCCAAATTAACATAAAATCAAGAATTATATTGACAAAAACTACACATAAAAGATAGAGATCATCCTAAACTTCATCTTCGTTCTTCCGCAAAATATTTCAAAATTAATCATGTACCACAAAATGTAATGTTTTTTTAAACTCATTAGCCCGACTAATCTGGATCCATGTACTACAAATGTAATAATTTTTTTTGCTTAATCATCTTGCGAAACTCATTAGTCCGACTAATCTGGATACATGCCGAGTAGCTCAAGGTAACCGCTATACTTATAATCCATTAATTTATTTAGTCAATCAAAATATTGTCCCATGAAGTACCCATCCTTAAGGATTTTGCCCTTTCATATACAACTTACATGATCCCTAATTTATAAACCAAATTTTTTTTTTTTTTTTTTTTTTTTTGCAGTTTATAAACCAAATTCATGTATTATATGACATATTTTTTCCCCTTCAAAACAGAGTAATGAAATAGAAAATCACCCCTTTTAAAAAGCTGCCACCATTGAGGCCAAAACAACAAACAAACCAAAGGAAACCTTCAATTTTCCAGCTGATGATCCAGACGGTGGCGGCGACTGAGCATCAGCCGGAGGCGAATCATCGGCCGGTGACGGTGAACTAGCCGGAGAATCAGTATCCTCAGAAGGAGAAGGAGCCTCTGTTTCTTCAACAGGGGACTCTGCTTCTTCTTCTTGAGGGGACTCTGCTTCATCATCAGAAGGTGGTGGTGAACTCTTAGGTGAAGATGGTGCAGTAGCCTTAGGTGGTGGAGCTGAAACTGGTGCAAGTGTTCCATCAAGTCCAGGTGTAACAAATGGCTGAGAAATTCCAAGAACTGAGATGTTATAAGGCTGATTCATTACGGATTTTTCAAGCCTTGAATCGCGTTGAGCGCCTTTAACAGCTGATCCAAATACAAAACTACCATCTTTAGCTGTCACATTCAAGAAACCTTGGTCATATGCTGCTTTACCAGATTGTTGGTACATATTTGTAAATTTTGCTGTTTTGTCCTTCATACTTCTGAGTTTCGGGATATCATAGTAATCTAATACAACATAGGTTGATAATTCTCTCTTGAGAACATCATCTGATTTTGAGGTAAGATCACCAATTGCACCATTTGGAACGGCTAAGATTGTAATTGTGGCCCTTTTGTTAATTTCAGGGGCTATGCCAGATTTTGAAAGAAGCTCATTAAAGGTGCTGTAATCTGAATATTGGCTTAGAATTTTTGTGATATTAAAGGCCGAGGCCGAGGTAGCGGCCAAGAGAAGGAAGGTACATAGGAGTGGAGCAATTGAACGACTCATTTTTGCTGGTTACTTTTTTTGAATTTTTTTACCAGCAAAAATGAGTTTTATTATATACTTTTTTTTGTTGTGTTTCTTCCTTTAGAGAAAAAATAAACTAACTCCGACTTGTTTGTTTGAAGAAATGGAGGATTATATATAGTTGGAGTTATGGAGATGAAGGGTTGTTAAACTTGTGGATGGGAGTGAACGTTTCTCTCCCATGCAAATGCATGCACGCATAAATAGCACGAGACAATATCGGTCAAAACTTGGATAAGACTGTTTATGTCTCATTACATTAAAGGTTGGAATGAAGTCATGATGATATATCATTAGTTTTTTTCTTGCTCACAAGTTTAATGATATTAAGAAGTTATTTCAAAGTTTAAATATTGAATGATTAAGACGTTTCAATTCTTTTGACCGTCTATAATTCATACTTAGTAACAAATGTAAAATTCAAAATAATAATGATAATAATAATAAAAAGCAATACTTAGAAAATATCAGAAAAAATCTTCATTTACACGATATATGATATAAAAATTGTTTATTTGAAGTAGTACACGTTATAAGTAAGCAGTTGCGGTAGTTGGCTATGAATTATGATGATAGACGTGCAAGGGCAGAGAGACTGTTTCTAATATACCCTCGGCTTACGGGAAGGAAAGGAAAAACAAAAACAAAAGAAAATTAGTAACTCCAGCAGGAATCAATACATAATTATGTAAATATAGACCATAAATAACAAGACATGCCAAAGGAAAGGTAAATAAAAAACATAAGCAAAAGGGCATCCACAAATATTTATCTAGCCACATCCCGAAAATAAAATGGCATGCAATAACAACGATCACTAACTACCAAAAGGGCGCACTACAATATACAGACCATCTATGGAGAGCCCCACCAAACCCCGATCAGCCCGGGAGAGAATTGCGAAAAATTTTAACAGTCCCTATCCTACAACCCTGATACTAGACTTCCAGGCTTTCCTATTAAGGGCCATATCCTCGGAAATCCACATCCTAACCATGTCGTGCCTAATCCTAGTCACGGAGACACTGAAAAATGGGAGAAATTGTGGTATCTTTCTGTTAGTAATCTGCGTTCGAAATCAGAAAATCAGAGAAGTAAGCAAACATTAGTTCAATAAACAAAACGTGAAATAATAATTCCGAGCCCACAAGTTGCTTGTGTGTCCTTAAGGAATTTAATCCCCTCACTGTTGCCCAAGGTTTTGGATTAATTCCTCCCGGGATAGAACGGAATAACTATTCTGCAACACTGGCAATCGAAACTGCAGAATTTCAGCGAACTCAACAGACAGAGCAAATCACACTTGACACTTAAGTTTATTTGAAAATAATGCAACAATATAAAAAGAGGGGATAAATTTTTAGATTTTTCCATCTGATTTTCATATCTAAAATATGAGGCCAAGCCTCTAAATTTATAAACAAAGGAAGGGTGATATGGAGAGGTGCAATCTAAAAGGTGCCTCTTATGGAGAGGTACGATCGAAAAGGTGCCTCTTCCATTTCCCATTCACACCCTTTTAAAAAATACAACAATCCCCCACATGAATGGGGAATGGACATATGTGAAAAAATATGCATGAAAATACTGTGTGATTCGCAAGTAGGATTAATCGCATCTGGATAAGTAGGTTTCCCTTTGAACTTTCCGTAGTGAACTTATGTCGGATATACTCGGTCAATCGGTAGAATTGATATCTTTGAACCGTCGAGCTTTGGTGTATACCTAGACAACCATAAGTCACACAATCAACCCTTAACCGTCTTTGGTTCTCATTGTTGTGTTCGTTTCAGCCATGAACACCACCTGGTTCATAAGTGCATAGAGAATTGGCCTTACAGAATTCTCCTTGAAGCGGCTTACACTTCACACTTACATAGGTGATTCCTAAACGTGTTATCCCGTAGATACACTATTTGATATACCCTGTATCAAACTTAGAAACCATTAAAAAATGTCTTAACATTTTATCCTTGTTACTGAACATTGTCTTCATCACGAGAATGGACTAAAATATTATATTTGACAATGTTGAACCGGTCATGCATAACTTTGTTTGCTCCTTGAACCTAGATCTCGGACCTCCAAAATTCTAGGTAGAGTTACCGCCATGATGACTTGTCCTCGGCCATAGTCCCATTCCCTTAGATGATTTCTCAACTCCCTCTCTAGTTAGGCCTTTTGTAAGCGGATCCGCCAAATTATCCTTTGATTTTACATAATCAATTGTGATAATTCCACTAGAAAGTAGTTGTCTAACGGCGCTATGTCTGCGTCTTATATGACGAGACTTTCCGTTATACATAACGCTCCCAGCCCTTCCTATTGTCTCTTGAATATAACAATATATACATATAAGTGGCAAAAATTGGGCAAAAATAGAATATCTTTCAAGAAATTCCGGAGCCATTCAACTTCGTCACCGACATTGTCTAAGGCTACAAACTCAGCCTCCACTATAGAACGATCAATATACATTTATTTGGACGATTTCCAATACATCGCTCATCCACTGACTGGTTAGAATCGGTTTAACCGGTGATCTAATTTTCATCACTATACCCCCATATTATCGCTGGATACTTATTATAGTGCACAACATAATTTGGAGTATATTTCAAATACTTCAAAACTCATTTCATTATCGTAAACATTCAATGCAAACTTCCTTATGTTGTAGACTAATACGTCTCGACTTTCGATTGCATATCAGATTATTGACTACACTTAATGTAGTATATTATAATGACAGCTGGAATGATTGGCGTCAGTTGTGACCATAACCTTTTAATATATAACACATTTCTCAATCACTCTGCCATTTTCAAGCATTTGTATGCTATTTATTCATACGTCTATATGATATACAAATTATAGCACTTTTATTTATGAAACAAATCCAACTTTGCAATGGATTTTGTTCATGTTCATTGGTTGGTTCACCTTATTATAGACCAATGTATTAATATATCCGTTCATGAACGGTCATTTCCATACTAAAACGTACAGACGTATTATTTTATGAAAAGTCACAACCTTCAAAGTGACATCATTTCATAAAAGAACCAAACTATATAAATTTTCATTAAAGAAAAATGACCTTTCGAGAAAGACATGTGACCAACTTCTGAATTAGTAGTTTCATCAACTAGTCTTCATTATGACTAAACAAGTGATGAATTTACCAACTACTATATCAACGAGTTTCAAATATCAATTTAGACATTACGTCTGACATTTGCTTTTGTCATGCATAAGATAAAAGCCCCCACATTTTAAATATTTCATCAACATATAATCAAAATAACGACTATATATATGACTTGAAGTATTCTTAATGTAAACACTTTTATTTACACTCATTAATTTTTGAAACTATTTGACAATATTATTTGGTCAAATCTCGCATGTCATTGTTTGGGTGACTTAACAAGTCGACACACCTTCGTTTCTTTTTTTTGGGAACCATGAACCCTTGAGGTTGTTCCATGTAAATTTCTTCCTCCAAATCTACATTTAAGAAGATTTTCTTTAATTTCATCTGATGGATTTCAAGGCTATACACCGCGGCTAACGCTATTAACACCTGAGTAGATGTAATCATCGTTACCGGTGAGTATGTATCAAAATAAACAAGACTTTATCGTTGTCTAAACTCTTTTGACAACTAATCTTGCCTTATATTTGTCAATAGCACCATCAACTTTCATTTTACTTTTTGAAAATCCACTTAGAATCCAAAGGTTTATTTTCTGGAGGAAGATCAACCATTTTCCCAAGTATGATTACTTAATATGGATTCTATCTTACTATTGACAACCTCTTTTCAATACATTGCTTTTTTTTTTAAATGTTTGAAGCTCACTTTCCAACAAGAATGTCAGAAAATCTAGTCCAAAGGAAGTAGTTATCCTTTGACGTTTACTACGTCTTAGATTCACCTAAATCGGTGTACTTTCTTTTGCTTCTTCCCATGTTCTCTTAGATTTTTCACTAGACGACTCACATTCTTTTTATACGGATAACTATTCTCAAAGAATTCAGCATTATCCGATTCAATTACCGTATTAATATGAATGTCGGGATTTTCTGATTTATGAATCAGAAAACGATATGCCTTACTATTTGTTGCATATCTTATGAAAACGAATCAACAGTTTTCGATCCGATTTTATCCTTTTGGGTTTAAGAACTTGCACTTTACCCAAATATCCCCCACACTTGAAAATATTTCAAGTTGGGTTTTCTTCCTTTTATTCATTTTTCGTATGAAAGGATTCCGTAAGAATAGCTTCTCCCACAAGATTTGGGGTAAACAAGAACTTACAACAAGGCATTTTAGCATTTCTTTTAACGTTCTACTCATTCTTTTTGCAATTCCATTAGATTGCGCTAATGAAGGGGCATTCGTTTGGTGAATAGTACCATATTCCAAACATATTTCATAAAAAGGAGATTCATATTCGACGCCTATATTACATTGTTGAGCCCGCCACAAGAACTGTTGTTTGTGCCATAACATAGTCAGACTAAATAGTGAAGTTTTTAATCTTCAAACAAATCTGACACAATCAGAATTAATAAACGGTGAAGTTTTTAATCTTCTAACCGAGTACTACCTGATACCGGATATATTAAATGGTGAAGTTTTTAATCTTCAAACCATGTAATATGTGACACAACAAATTTAATAAACGATGAAGTTTTTAATCTTCAAATCGAATAATAAATTAAAGTAAAAAATCACTAAGATTTTAATCTCTAAAATGAGTATAAAGTCACTTAGACTTTAATTTCCGACAAATGAGTAGAAAGTCACAAAGACTTTAATCTCAACGAACGATTACAAAATCACGCAGATTTTAATCTCGGAGGAGTAGAAAATAAATCACGAAGATTTTAGTCTCCATAATGTGTGTAGAAAATCACGAGAATTTTAATTCCCTTTACAAATGGTTTTCCAACTAAACCATTATCACACTTAAATTTGTTGGTCTTATTCTCTAATCAAACACATATATGTTTATCGTTACATATATTATATTCATGATCTCAAGAATACTTCAAGTATTACTGTAAGTCTAACTCATATCTTACAATCTTGAAAATAATGTCCACATATATTTATGCATGTTATCAAATTCTATATCAACTGCTCATAGTTTTTCATATAGTTAAAGGAATAACAAATTACCATAAATACATGTCACTCCTTCTCATACATATATTCAAAATATTTAATATGAGATCATCACATAATAAGTATCTTACCCTAGCATTTGTAAAACGCATAGAGTAGAAAATTAAAAATAAGCAAAATAAGAAAACAAAAATCGATTTTGTTCCAACTTATATATACGTTGCGGGCTGCAATCGTCACCGCATTGACATAAGGGCCGCCAAGTTTTTTTTTTTATAGAATCTACTAATTTCATCAAAATGAACTTTGATGATCAGGCGCACCCTTTTGTCAAATTCAAAGAGATAAATTTATCATAGAACATTGGCTAAATTTCTCCCTGTATAAATAAAATTTGGTGATCCTCTCTGTATTGATAGCAACAACTGTCGAACACCAAAAGAAAGCCACTGCATTATTTATTATTAATTGATCCAAATTTATCAATGAAGTATAACAATTTGTCGCGCTACCCAATACCTTCATATAACTATTACTGGAATGTTTTACACCCAGCTATTCTTTCTTTAAGGCAACTATTAGACATCCTTCTAATTGGTAATTTCATTATGCCAAAGCAACACATGGCAGTAAATGACATGCTATGGTAATCTTCAATCAGAACATTCTAAAGCAGGATTATTTGATTTTGACCGGGTGGCCAAGATCATTGCTGTCAAATTTCATGGCCACACGACATTTGACCAGCAAAATGCAACAAAAAGGTATATGAGAAACACCAACGCATCAATTCATGATTTTGTAAGACATAGGTTGTGCCGTACTTCTCAATTAATCAAGCGGCCCGACCCCCACATATGCCAGGAACTTTTGGCCTCATTTCAACAATGCTGCTCGTTCATTAATCACAGAAAAATATTTTCTCTCTGGTTCTCCTTTATAAGAACCATCGACAAAATAATTAAATTCCTTAAGATTGTTAGTAATCTGCGTTCGAAATCAGAAAATCAGAGAAGTAAGCAAACGTTAGTTCAATAAACAAAACGTGAAATAATAATTCCGAGCCCACAAGTTGCTTGTGTGTCCTTAAGGAATTTAATCCCCTCACTGTTGCCCAAGGTTTTGGATTAATTCCTCCCGGGATAGAACGGAATAACTATTCTGCAACACTGGCAATCGAAACTGCAGAATTTCAGCGAACTCAACAGACGGAGCAAATCACACTTGACACTTAAGTTTATTTGAAAATAATGCAACAATATAAAAAGAGGGGATAAATTTTTAGATTTTTCCATCTGATTTTCATATCTAAAATATGAGGCCAAGCCTCTAAATTTATAGACAAAGGAAGGGTGATATGGAGAGGTGCAATCTAAAAGGTGCCTCTTATGGAGAGGTACGATCGAAAATGTGCCTCTTCCATTTCCCATTCACACCCTTTTAAAAAAAATACAACACTTTCATTATGAATCAGCTATATAATATATAGAGTTACACAGACATGGGAAGAAATTTACAATCCCAAAGAATATGCTAGTACAATCCTAGAGAATATGCTAATTGATTTACAATTAATTGATTACAAGATCTACTCTATCAAGGAAAGCCAATCAATTTACATAACTCATTCTAACACTCCCCTTCAAGATGAATGAACATAAATATCATCCATGCTCATCTTGACCAATGAGTTATTAAAAGCTTTTCTGGAAACAGCTTTAGTTAGGAGTCTAGTGCCGGCAATTTTTACCCAAAATATGCTTAACCCGCTCAACCCGACCGCGGTAAAACCGTACTCAACCCGGCCATTTAATATTTGGATAATATGGGCTCAACCAATATTTAACCCGTAATAAAATGGGTAAATACGGGTTTTATGTGGGTTGAATACGGGTGTTCAAGAGTAACAAAAAACAATTCACCCGCTATGCTGAGCCATTTGAATTGATAATTCCAATATCTCAAGCAACGCTTTATTATTGCCTTAATTAGATATATTGTTTTTTCAACTGAATTTTGTGGTGGATACTCACTTAATGCCCAATATTATTAAGTGTAGTACAATATGTAATTACGCTTTGTTGCACAACAGAAAAGATTATGAAAAATCTGAAAATTGGATTCAATATTCAGTGTTTTTTAAAACATTACTAGTAATTCTATTTGTATATCATTACCAAAATATATATACTACTATATTACTTCTATGTTGAAGCCAAAAGAGATTATTTTAAAATGTAATGATCGTACCTTTCTAAATGCCTTTGCTTATTTGTTTAATATCTCTTTCTCTTACGCTACCCATTAACGAAAACGAGAGTTTAACTCTAAATCGATAATTGATAATGCTTGTCACGAAGTTGAACAACATTTCGACCATGAATAAATTGCCAACTTGGACGTGAGATATTTTAATCATGAAAGGTGATATTATTGTCTAACCAATATAAAATATGTGTTAGCCCATTTTTAACCCGTTTATGACCAAACCCATTTTGACCATAGCAGGTTGGGTTGTAACCTATTTTTGCTTCACCCGTTTTCAACCAGCCCAAATCTAACCTAACCCGTCCTTTTCCCACTCCTATTTTTTACAATCCAAATTCACTTTGGGCTGGGTTGGGCAATGACCCATTCTTCAGATGGTGCTGCCATGACTACGAGATGATCTGGTGTCATAACTGCTGCCATGACTACGAGATGATCTGGTGTCATACCTCCTTTTTCTTACCACTTATTTACTACATCCCTGGGAAGGGATATAATAAAATGAATGAGTTTTTCCAATTAAAGGACAGTCAAAACGAGATTTATTTATTTAAATTCAGAGTCGCCACTTGGGAGATTAATGGTGTCCCAAGTCACCGGTTGAATCCCGAACCCAGGAAATTACGACTTTGTTAACAGTCCGCAAATCAAAAATCCGGATAAGAAATTCTGTTAACCCGAAAGAAGGTGTTAGGCACACCCGGATTCCGTAGTTCTAGCACGGTCGCTCAACTGTTATATTTATTTTTATCTGATTTCTTTATATGTTTTCTTTTATGTGCCTTTATTAATATTCCGCTTTATCATTTTTTAAGAGAATTGCAACATCGTGAAAATGCATTTCGGGTCACACCGTACCAGTACGCCTGCGGCTTTTAATACATTTCGACTTTGTTGAGATTTGAATTTGGGTCACATAAATGTGCACCCGTATTAGGAATGTATATTGAATTATGCCTAACAATGTCTATTCTTGTTATATTTGGGAAATATCGTGAAATTGTCTAAACGATCCTTCTGAGTCTAAAGCTTTAGTTATTATTTGGGGCCCCCGTATGTGTTGCTTTGTAACGAGGCTCGTCCCTTTTTCGTTTTAGAAGGTCAAACCTATTTATGGGCTACATTCTCTATTTATATTTTCCCCCTAATAAGACTATTTTGAAACTGTTTATTATTATTAATTATTAGAATCCAGGCCGTTACATTACAGGGCCTGGACTTTGAACTAGCTTATCAGAATGCACCAAGGTGCAACAGGACAATTACATCCCAATCAATATAATTTGGGCCTATTCTCACAGACTCAAAAGCTTTCCCATCGGGGTCTAGACCTCTATTCATACTTAGGCCCGAAATATTAACACTTAAAGCAGATTTATAGCAGATTAACATTTATATGCACTAACATCACTTATTAACAAATATTACTCAGTATCAACAATTATCTGTTTCTGTTAGCGCCGGTTTATATTTGAACACTAACGATTTCAACATTTGACAATTAACTAAGAACCTTGACACAATAGTTTAAATCAATGTTGTTATTGACCTAAAATCGTTATTTAATTAAAACACTAATTGCAGGGTTATTTTATTGCTTTTATTTAACTAGAGAAATAGTATTCTAAATATTCAACTAAACATGCTCGAATTACTGTTATCATTTCAATCCTATTCAAATCACCATATTACAAAGTTAAATACAAGTTATAACTAATCCAATTTCAGTAGTAATAAAACAGTAACACGATTTTGAAATTTAGCTACTCATGCTTTTTTCGAATTAATCGATTTTGATTCAGAACTTAATTAACAAAAATGTCTAAAAACCAGTATTACAGTCTAATTTTTGTAATAGTTATGAATCTATAAGCGAATTTACTAGGTTTTTTTAACCAGTTTTAGTTTTAGATTTAAGTTACCATTATAACTAATCTATTTAACCTATTTCCTATATCATTATCACTACTACTAGACTTTGAAGTATTCTCGTTGAGTCCAGTACATATTACAATCAGTTCCTAATAAATTACAAGAAATCTAACATCTATAACTACAAAATGAAAGAACAAATATACAATTAATTAACTAAAGCTAGTTAACATTTCATTTCGTCAAAAAGCAATTCAATTACAGCTCTAGGACGTAGTAGTGTACCAGATTCAAGTGACAAAAATAATGAGTTCTAGAGATGGAGAAGAAGGAAAATCAGCAACAGCAGCAATTAGATATCAACAACCGTAGAAGTGAATTAACACAGCAACAAATACCAAACTTCAGAATGTATATAACCCAGCAAATTAACCAAGCAAATAGGAAAACCCAGCAAAGTCGATCAAAACCAGTGAAGAACAACCAACAGAGATTCCAGAATAGCACTCAAACTAACAGCAATTGAAAACCAATAGTATTGTCGTGTGTATTTGATATATTTCAGTGTATATGACACTACTAGAAACACATCATTTTGCCACAGAAGTTACCCACTGAAAATTTTTTAGTGCCAATTCCCACCGAAATACAGTGAGAAAATTAAACCTCTTTTTTCCAGGGAGTATTCGTGGGAAAATTTTGGCGCAAAAATGCGCGGCAACTTAGTTCCCTCTAAATTCTTAAGGAAAGTCATTAAAAAAATAATTATATAAAATTGAAAAAAAAATTCCCACTGAAGACAGTGGGAACTTAAACAATAAATAAATAATTTTTTAATATATTCTTATTTCCCATGGAAATTTCCCACGGTAATAGTGGGAAAGCATTATTATTAACGTAACTTACCTTATTAGCAAACAAATAACATAACTTTGTTTTCCCTTATTTTATTAACAACAGAGTATTTCCCTCTGCATCCTCCGTTCCTCAAGACGCCGGCCGCCGCTGGTTCACGTATTTCCAGGTAATTCGACGCTTCCCTCCCCCCCTCTCTCTATCTCTCTCTCTCACTTACCATCTCCTTTTTTCATTGTTGATTTAGGCCAAAGTACTTTGAAACTTAGGGATTTTATACTATTTCAAACCCTAGGTTTAAAAAATTGAATGTGAAGCGAATGAAGTTGCCCTCTTTCTGAATTTTTGGTGTCATGTATATTTATGAGATGATTACCTATAGATTGATTTAGGAGTGCAGATATGAAATTGAGCTTTGGTGTAATTAGGAGTATCTTTTTAGTTGGCTTTTCCAGAAAGATAGAAGTTGACAATTAATCGAAAGTATGAATTAATCGAAAGTATGAATTAATCGAAACTGTAATTTCAAAGGCTTCGTTAAACTTTTGTGAAATAGGTATTTTAGAATCAAAATTTAAAATCTCTTATATTCTAGTATAATTTAGTCGACTTTTCATTCAGAAAATAAGAGTTTGATAAACCATTGCTTTAGAACTTTTTATAGATTAGGGATTGGAAAATGTGAAAAAACATAAAGCTTATGCAATCACTAAAACTAACATTTTGACCAAAAATTTGCTGCTACTACCGAAGAAAACAGATAATTCGAAGAAAAAGATTGGATTTGTTTGGAGTAAGTTTTTCTTTTCAGTTAACTAAAATGGTGAATATTTGTCATTTTAGTTTTTCGAGAAATTGAAATCGAGAAAAAAACATGGGAATGTCTTACAAATAAATTATAGTAGTCATGAGTGTATAGTCTGTATTACTAAGGAAGTAAAGTTGTTGTTTTGGTATAGACCAATTTGTAGAATATTTTATTCATGATTGCATTATCAATATTACTGATTAAGAAAGAAAATTAGTGGTTTTAGTATAAAACAATCTGCCATATTTTTCCCCTTTTAGGTATTAAGTTGAGATATATAGAGTAATGATCCAACTTTAAAAGAGTAATGGAGTATTAAGTTGATGAATAATAAGCATATATTCCCTTCTTCAATAATTCTTGAGACAGAAACTCCCTAGAGGTCGTTTGGTTAGTGGTGTCAGAGTAATTAATCTCAACATAAAATGACCATTAATCAACTAAAATATAAAAAAATAAATCACATGATCAATATATAGTGGTCAAATCTAAAGTAGTCATCTTTACCAATTTTAATGTATAAGAAATAGTGTATGAAATATTGTTTCATGATGTTTCACTAAGTGAATAAAATAAATTATTTATTTATTTATCTAATTATTTTATCTTGTATTATGTAATAGATGGAACAAGATCGTAGATGGATGTATGATAGAAATCATCCAAATCGTGGGGGGTTGAAGGAAGAATTTGTAGAAGGTGTTAAAGGATTTATTGCTTATGCAAAAACACTTCCTGAATTCCGTAATGAAGGAACAATTAGATGTCCTTGTGCTAAGTGCAAATGTATAAAGTTATTGATACCGGAGGATGTTAAAGTTCATCTTTACAGTAAGGGGTTTAGAGAAAATTATTGTGTGTGGACCGTTCATGGAGAGAACTATAGTAATTTAACTGACATTGACTTTCACAATCTTACTGGTTATGAGAGTAGTACATTCATTGAGAAAAATTATGATAATTCTCAAATGCATGAAATGGTGTCGAATGCTTTTGGGATACACCCAGGAGTTCAATCCCAACAAAATATTGACGAGTCTCCTAATGATGAGGCAAAGCACTTTTATGAATTATTAGAGGTGGCTAGTCGTCCACTCTATAAAGACTCAATACACTCGGAGTTGTCAGTTGCAGTTAGATTACTAACTATCAAATCAGATTGGAATATTTCTCAAGCGGCCATGAATGCTATAATTGGGCTTATGCGTGAAGTTAGTCCGAACATTAACTTACCTGGTGATTATTATAAGGCTAAGAAGTTAGTTTCCAAGTTAGGACTTTCCTCAACAAAAATTGATTGTTGTGAAAAAGGTTGTATGTTATATTATAAAGATGATGCGACTCTAGAAGCGTGCAAATTTTGTGGATTGTCTCGTTTTAAGAAAGTCACAAATGCCAAAGCAAAGAAAGTTCCAATTAAGAGGATGCATTATTTACCTATTATACCTAGGTTAAAGAGATTGTATGCATCAATGAGTTCTACTCCTCATATGAGATGGCACCATGAAAATAAAAGGGCGCCTGGTGTTTTGTGTCATCCTTCAGATGGAGAAGCGTGGAAGCATTTTGATAGGATGTATCCTGACTTCGCTAATGAACCAAAAAATGTTAGGTTGGGTTTGTGTGCAGATGGATTCACTCCTTTTTCTGTTTCTGCTGCACCATATTCTTGTTGGCCTATTTTTATTACACCATATAATCTTCCTCCAGAATTGTGTATGACAAGTCCATATTTGTTCCTAACTGGCATAGTTCCGGGTCCAAGTAATCTAAAAATTTTGATTGATGTATATTTGCAACCTTTGATTGATGAGCTAAAGTTATTGTGGCATGAAGGTGTTGAAACATACGACATATCAACTAAACAAAATTTTAAATTGCGTGCTGCTTTGATGTGGACTATTAATGACTTTCCTGCGTATGGAATGTTATCTGGATGGTCGACTGCCGGAAAGTTAGCTTGTCCTTACTGTATGGAAGACACAAAAGCATTTACCTTGAAACATGGAGGTAAGACTACATGGTTTGACTGTCACCGTCGATTTTTGCCAATGGATCATGAGTTCAGGAGAAATACTAGTGCATTTATGAAGAATCAAACTGATTATGATGAGCCACCATCAATCTTGTCGGGGGAGCAAATTTGGGAGAGGGTTAAGAATTTTCCTAAGGTAACAGAGTCTCCATTGCTTAAATTACCTGGTTATGGCGTTGAACATAATTGGACTAAACAGAGCATATTTTTGGAGTTACCTTATTGGAAGCATAATCTTATTCGACATAACTTGGATGTCATGCATATTGAAAAAAACTTTTTTGATAATCTGTTTCATACTGTAATGGATGACAAGAACAGGACAAAAGATAATTTGAAGGCCAGGATGGACTTACATGAATACTGTAGGCGAAGAGAATTAGAACTACGACAAGAAAATAATAGGATGGTGAAACCTAAGGCCAGTTATTCATTCAAAATGGATGACAAACGAAAGATCTGTGATTGGGTTCGAAATTTGAGAATGCCCGATGGGTATGCTTCAAACTTATCCAATTGTGTTGACATGAAAGAAGGAAAGTTGATGTATATGAAAAGCCATGATTGTCACATTTTCATGGAATCATTACTTCCTATTGCATTTAGCTCATTGCCTGAGAGAATATGGAAACCCATTACAGAGATAAGCTTATTTTTCAAAGACCTATGTTCTAATACATTGAGGGAGGAAAATTTAGTTTTCATGGAAAGTAACATCCATTTAATCATAAATAAACTTGCAAAAATTTTTCCATGTGGTTTTTTCAATGTAATGGAACATCTCCCAATTCATCTTGTGAGAGAGGCACGACTTGGAGGACCTGTTCAATGTAGATGGATGTATCCATTTGAGAGGTAATAACCATTAATTATTTTCCTTTATGTGTTTTGATTACACTTTTTCCCATCTGAAATTATGCTATGTAGGATTATTGGCAAATATAAACGGATGGTGAAACAAAAATCCAAGATTGAGGGATCAATATGTGAAGCATATCTAGTAAAAGAAACTTCTCATTTCTGTTCATATTATTTTGAGCATCACGTGCCATGTTTGAGAAATAGGTCAAATCGGCATGATGAAGGTGACAATGATCCTTTGGCACCGCCTATATCCATATTCAATCAACCCGGTAGAAGTTCTAAGAAATATCAAAAAAGAAATTGGACCGGGATGGAGAAAAAGTCAGCTACAACACATGTATTTCTCAATTGTCCCGAAGTTCAACAATTTTACAAGTAGGTTTGAAATTATATTATTGACCTACTTGGATGATCTATCCGTATTTTAACTAATAAACTTTATAAATATGTCGGACAGTTATTTTGTGAGTGTCTTTGGCCAAGATGCTGTTTATCCAAGGTTTTCAGAGTGGTTTAGAGATTATGTAAGTGTTAACTAATATATTACTAGATTCTCATTATTGCACAAGTTGTATTTTCTAACTTCTCAATTTTCTTCAACTCTATATAGGTTCATAATCCAGACAATGGTATACGTGATCCATTTTTACTTGATATAGCTTGGGGACCTATTCCTCAAGTTAAAACTATGTCCAAGTACTTTGTCAATGGGTACAAGTTTCACACGGAAGAATGGTCTAAGAATAAGAAAACCATTAATAGCGGAGTCCGGGTGAAGGGTGGTGATGGTGACCAAGATGGAGATATTGATTATTATGGTGTACTCCAGGAGATTTTAGAAATAGAGTATGTTGGTTGGCCAAAGAAACGGCTTGTACTTTTTTGTTGCAAGTGGTTTGATCCAACACCAAATAAAGGAACAAAGGTACATAAACACTATAAAATAGTTGAAGTTAATCACACGAGGAAGTATGCAAGATATGATCCATTTATCATTGCACAGAATGTAAAGCAAGTGTATTACGCTCCTTATCCGTCGTCGTGTAGAAATAAGACTGAATGGTGGGTAGTTATAAAAACTAAACCGGTTGGTAGAGTAGAAGTTGAGGATGCATTAGATATAGCATACCAGAATGATATATCAAGTGTTCAACTAATTGTGGATAATGAATTAGCACATGAATTGCATATTGAAGGCGTGTACGAAGAAGTTGATCCTTCAGTTCAACAACATTATGGGGCTGGAACATCTATGGATAATGAAGAGGAAGATTCCGCTGATGAAAATGAATTAACTGAGGAGGAAGAATATGATGATGAAAATGAAACAAACGAGGAGGATGACATTTCTGATGAAGATGAACTAAGAGATTATTAATTTAAACTCTTTGCTAAACATATTAACATATTTTTTTCTTATGCTATATTGTTTAGATGGCTCCTCGAGGTAGAGATCGTCCAGAGGGTACTGCAGAGGAGAAGGGTAAAACAAGAAAGAAAACAAAAATTTCTAATAACTTAGGTATCACTAACTCCCCTCCACATGCACAGTCTACTTCGCATGTGCCTCCACCTACATCCCCGTTATCATTTCCACCTCCCTTGTACTCTATTCCTCACCTAGGGTATAACGTTCCCTCATCTACCCCTTTTTTTAAACCTACATCTTCCCAGCACATGCCTTCACTTAGGCCTGGTGTACCCTCATTATCATCTTACCCTGTCATGTCGTCATCATCTTGTCCGGTCGTTCCTTCATTATTTTCATCTGCCAATCAATCACCAGTTTCTCCAGTCATTCATTCATCATCTTCTTATGGCATGCCCTCATCATTTATTCATCCTGCTAGGAACTCTTTAATGCCTTCGTCTAAATTGACTCCATTTTCGGGCATACCCTCATCATCTTGCCCTGTCATGCCATCATCATCTTCTCCAGCCATTCCTTCATCATCTTCTTCTGGCATCCGATCATCATTTCCCCCCATCATCCATTCATCATCTTTCTCCGGCATGTCTTCATCATTTAGTCAGCCTACTAGCCATTCTTCCATGCCTTCGTCTGAATTCACTCCGTCTTCATCTCCCAGCATTTCTATGCCAGATATTGAAGTCAATGGTAATTCCACATCCCCATACACCGATAGTGATACAGCTACACAGCCTCCGACGCAGACTTCTACACGAAGGCATGATCCTCCAAATGTTGGAAAATATGATGATCTTCGGAGGTTGATTATTGTGCCCGATGGAGCAGGGTACATATTAATCTTTTAGTTTATAATTAATTGTAAATATAATTTCTAACTTGTTTTAAATTCAATGCAGCTTTTATCCTCCCAAGGCTACGAAAGCCGTGGTTGAATCGATGTGTTCATTTTATCACGCACCATGTAGGTCTTGGTCAGAAGTTCCAATTCACATTAGGGACAGGATGTTTGCTGAATTTAGGGTAAAATTAATCTTTTGCTTTAGTTTTCAACTTGTTATAGTCATTCTAACATGTTTTATTTGCAGATAAAGTGTGCATGGTCACGCGAGTTTGAAGCTGAGGTACGAGTCGTTTTCTTTAAGAAATGTTCTGATAGGTTGCCTGATCTTCTTCGGACAGCTCGAGAAAGTAATAAGAGGCCAAATTGGATCCTTGATGATTTATGGGTTAAACTTCTTGAGTATTGGAAATCTCCGGAATTTAAGAAGAAGAGCGAACAAGGAAGGGCAGCCCGTTTGTCCAACAAGGGTGGCTCGGTGCACACGGGCGGCTCAATTAGTATTGCGGCTCATCGAAGAAAATTGGTAATGTGTTTATTATATTTTTCTTGATTTATAACTATATTAGTTATCATTTTTAACATATTATTTATTTTTTCAGGAAAGTGTTAAAGGAAGACCAGTTACTCATGATGAGGTATTTGAGGAAACCCACATGAAGAAGTTGAAGGATGGAACAAAAACGACTTGGGTCGAGCCGCGTGCTGAGACAACCAATGTAAGATTAACAACATTCTTCACATATATAAATTAACAATACCACTCTCTTATTGCTAAGTACTTGCATTGTGAGGGGTTTGAAATCCCGCCTGAAGTACTTGCATTGTGACCTATGTGTTGCTGCTTGGATGGTATACGTGCTTGTGTGATTGGCATTAAGGTGTTGTTGTTGTTGTTGTTGTTTTGGGAGGTGGTGTAGTGTAAAGAGGTGTTCGATTGAGGATTAATATGTAAGAATTAGATTGTCTAGCTGTAATATCTAAAGAAATCACATGAAAAAGGAAAGATCTTTGGAAATTATTGATTTGGCGTAAGGTTTCATTGGCATTGGCTTCTGAAACTGAAATATTTATTTCCCTTTTGAGATTGGGGAATGAGGTTAGGTTCTGTGAGGAGAAACTGTAACATATAAGCGGTAAAGAAACAAAACATGCAACCATTGGTATCTTCTAGTTATCAACAACCAACATGAAAAACAACAGAGTTTCTCTGGCTTTGGTCAACCGTTCTGCTTTTTCTGCCTTCCTTCATTATGTGCTTATAATGAAGGCCTATATCCTAGGAGTTAGCTGTTAAACGGTTAATGAATGTTAGTTACATATGGAAGATGGCATTACTAATTTGGGAAAATGGTTTCAATCAGATGATGTAAGGTTGTATGGTTTCCTTATATTAGTCATATTTTGTAGCGGGTTAAGAAGTCATGCTTGCTGTTTACTTGAGGAGAAGGTTGCAATGGTCAACTACTTTTATCATTTTTCTTTATTTTTCTCTGACTTTACTGATAAGTTTTTGTCATTGAGCACTTGGTTGGTTATATATAATGGATAAGTAATAGTACAATATGACTACTTCATATCAGAAAAGGTAATAGTACAATATGCTATCCTTCCGTGTCATGTTCAATCTGTTGCATATGTTGAGTGTCTGGTATCAGCTCAAGACAGATAAAAAGATATTGTGTTTTGATTATGATAATGTTGAGCCCAGGGAATACTCTTCGTTTCATGATGCTACAAGGTTTACTCTGATCTGAAAATCTAATGAACTGGATCACATAGGATTGCTAAATATAGATAAGCAATTTATTAGCCTGCAAACAAGTATGAAGACATCAACAAGTATTTTTTTTTATATTTGTGGTCAACTGTTTTGGTAGTAAATAAAGTATGCAGGCATAAGCGAGCCGAATAATGGTTGAGAATCTTTAAAAAAAACCCAGAATCGTGTCTGCTTGAACTTGCGATACTGTGTAGTAAAATCATAGAGAATTTCGCATTTGCCTAAATCTCAATGGACGGAATTATCCGATACTCGTACTGGTTGAAGGTAGCAAGTATCTGGTACTCAATCAATGTGCGTAGTCCGGAGATGGCCATGTGTGTGTGTGTAAGACACAATCTCGCCTAGCGAACTTGCACGAAATTAGTTGTTCACAAACAAGAATAACATTGTTGTATCTGAACTTTGTAGCGTAACCAATCAGCAAAGAAGTTTGATTTTTTTTACATTGAAATGGAAAATTTCTTAAAATTGTTTGTTTTTTTAAATAATTGTATTAGCTAGGAGTCACAAGGGTTGCTTCATGGTGGATTGCTGCGATGCATAAGACTGCTTCGGATCTTGATCTCCTATGTTTACTCATTAGCTTGTGTTTGTTTTAAACTTTCATTATTTAAAATAAAGATACTTACTTGCATAAATTTTTCTTTAATATAATTTACTTTTATAATACTTGTAATTTTTACAGGATAATTTCAAACAAATCTTGGAGGAGTTCATTCAAAACCAACCGATTGATGATCAAGGTAGGCCAATCCAACCAACCCAGGAGGAAATCATGGACATGTGGATTAAGGCAGCTGGTGGTGTGCATAAGGGGAAAGTCTACGGCCTTGGATAAGAGTTTAGTCTCGGACGTCGTACTTCTGAATTGTCTGGTTCTTATTCTTCGTCACATTGCTCGGTTGATCTAGATGAGTTTGAGCAATTGAATAGGAAGGTAGCGAAGATTACTGAGTTGTATCTTCAAGAAAGGGCTGCAAGGGAAGAGGAGGCAAAGCGAAGGGAGGAAGAAGATAGGCAAAGAGAGGAAGAAATGAGGCGAAAGGACGATGCATTAAGGCTTGTCACTAGTAATGTTGAAAGTCTCAAGTGTCAGATAAACTCCCTCTTAGCATCTGGTGCATTTCCTGTGCCCCGTTCTCCAGCATCTGATGATAATTAAGGAGTAGTTTCTTTTATTAGCTTGTCTTGGATGGTACTTGGATGTTGAATTTTTTGAGTTTTTGTTCTACTTTTGGATTAGTTGGATTAATTATGAAATGGGTTAATTAGTTATTGTTTATGAAATGAATTGAATTGCATGTTGAACTTGGTATTTGAATGCTTAATTGTATTTGGTCTTGTATTGTTGGTTGTACTTTCTATTTGGCAGGTGGTTTAGTTCTAAAAATAGATTTGGCCATGAATATTTTCCAGATTTCCCTCTGACTCCGTGGGACTTTTGTGATTTTTTATTCCAGCATTTCCCACTGATTTTCGTGGGAATGCTCATATATTTATATCCGCATCTTTCCCACTACTTCCATGGGAATAAATAGCTAAATTATTTTTAGTGTTTCCCACGGATTCCGTGGGAAATTTAAAGAAAATTAAATAAAATTATTTTCTTACTTTTCCCACGGCGTTCGTGGGAAGTTGCATGTGGTGACCGCACCAAACCATCGCTGGGAAACTCGCTGGGAATTACCCACGAAAGTCGTGGGAAACTGTTTTCCCACCAGCCATTTTCCGACCGAGCATCTCCCTGGGAATGTCGTGGGAATATTAAAATTTCACACAGATTTCCCACCGATTCGTCCCTGGGAAAAGACTGCATTTCTAGTAGTGTGAATTTCTGAACTTCTGAACCTCTTAAAATTTTCGAACTCCTTAAATTAGGCCTGAAGGGGCCTATTTATAGAGTAGAATGGAAGGAAAATTTGAATTAATTATTCAGATTTTCCACCCCTACTCTTTTTGATTTATTTCAGTTAAGTATTTGATATTTTTTATAAGAATACACTTGAACCCCTGCTAGAAAGTTCCAGGATATTCTATATTATTTTATTAGGCGTTAATGCCTTTATTGCCTTCACTTGCTAAGGGTTATTGCCTATTCACTATTTAACTATGCCTGAATCACCCCTTATTATTCAACTAATTACATTAAAACCAGGCCCAATTGTCTTTTATGCCCTCACTACTTCTATATTCTCTAACCCCTTATACTTCATATGTATTTACCCGACCTACCCTTAGGTCTGTTAAGAGTTGGGGTAATCAATAATATTTAAAATATAACTCCCTAGACTTAACTTTATTTTTAACCAATTTTTAGACTAAGTAAAACTTTTCAGAGTTAACCACTTTTCAAAAATAGCCACAAATGGCTTTACATGTCAGAAGTTACACAGTGTAGCAATAATAGACACATTAATCATTTGCACATATATCCCTATTGTGACTAAGTACTCAAAAGTTCAGAAAAGCCAAACATATAAATCATATTTCAATAATAGCCAATTTCATGTAATTTTGCACACATAACCCTAATTTCAACTAACTTTTAACCAATCAGAATTCAGAGATACAAATAGATAATGGTTGAATCCTAATCAATCAAAACCCCTAGTCGAAACAGGATCTATTACTCAAGAACATCAAACAACTAACAGTATGTGATTTAACAAAAAAGCTTTAATCAGAACAATAAAGTACTTAATCAACTTCAAATGTACACAAAGATATCATGCAATAGATTGGGGTCTTAATCAAATAATAACATAGAAGAGTGAAGCACAGAAAACGAAAGTGGTTCACAGATACTTAGTTTTTGGAGTTTTTTATTCTTTTTTTTTCATTGTTCTTCTTTTTTCTTCCTTTTTTCTTGGTTTTCCGATGGTTCAGAGACTCTAAGTCTCTTTTTGACAGTCGATTTTCCAGGAAGACTCTAGGAGTCTTGTTTGGATGTTAAAGACCAGTATTTTGGGTCTAGGGTTGGATTTGAAAGTGTTTTAGGTTTGGGGTGTCCGTCGGAGTAGGGTTCCGGCGGAACAATTTTTAAGATTCGAGAAGCAGGGTTGATATTCGAGGAGTGGGACTTAGGTGGGGTGATAGAGGAGTTAAAGGTGGTTCTGGGGTGTAAAGGTGGGAGACTGGTTCATAGTTAGGTGGTCGCCAGCTCGGGTTCCGGCGACAGGAATTTCAAGATCTGTGAGATGGTGAGGTATTTGGGTAAGGCTAGTGGTATAGGGTGTTAAAGGAGAAAGATGGGCTTCAGGGGTTAGTGGCCTGGGTCGTAGAATATCAGAGACAGACCACCGGTAGGGTTCCGGTGGCCTGTGGAGAGAATGAGGGGGAAATAAGGCGGCTAGGGTTTCTTGTCTAAGAAGGGTGTATGTGTATAATGAGATATGAATGGGGGTGTGGTTATATATTGATCTTGTATCATTAATCAACATCCGTTAGATTAGATTGGTTGAATGGCTAGGATTTAATTGAACTTTAACCGACGACGTTTGGTTTTAATGAATCCCCACTCCTGTCCGTTAGATTAGCTTCTTGGACGGCTGTGATTTATTCACTTAAGCGAGGTCGTTTTGGTTACATCCGTTTGATTAATCAAATGGACGACTGTGATCATTTCCTTTAACGATGTCGTTTCATTTATTTAGCCATCGCCTATCTTGGTCTGTTTGATTGAATCATCAACGGCCCAGATTTGATCGAGTTAAACGTTGTCGTTTGGTTTTTTACAAGGGCTGGCCGGTTAAATCTGGGCCAGGTGTGTTATGGGATATTAATTGGGCTATTATTTATGAATTTGGCTTAAAATGCCTTAAATTTGTATATTTGTATTTTATCTTGTTTTGTATTTTTTAACTTGTATTTATTTAATTAATTTCTATATTTTCTTGTATTTTATACTTCTATTCCTTTGTATTTTATTCCTAATGTACTTATCCCTATTTATTTTGTATTTTTTGATTTTTTTTCTTTGATTTTCTAATTTCTTAGGAATTATCTTATATTTTTTGGTATTTTCTAATTAATTTCATATTGTATTTTTGTTTTAATTTCCTTTACTTTATTTCCAACAATTAAAAAAACACTGATACTTTTTACACAATAATCAACCAATTTCAATCAAAAATTATTTTTATTTATTTATTTTGGAATTAATTGCTTGGGGCAAAAATCACGTGCTCACAGCTGCCCCTCTTTGCTCGGGAACACGAAGAATTCCAATGCAAAGACAAGTGAGCAGTAATGAGGGATTTTTGCCCACTAGCATATTTTGTGTGAAGCATTTTTTAAAGTTTTGACCGCATCCTTCTTCAAGGATTGCCTACATATCCTGGGCTGTTGCTTGTTATTGTTGCCCGTTGATCTCCTTATTACACCGTGGTAAAAAGAAAATAAGCTAAACTATGGTCTATATTTTACAAAATCCTAACTGTATCTTCCAACTGATTCTTGTTTTTCATTTACATCTTCCATTCTTTTGAGAAGACTCTTGCTTGCACCTTGCTTCAAATATATTTCCCCGTTCTTCAGGTGGGCGCCTGCTTTCAAAACTTTGAAAAGTATTCCCTCGTTCTTCAGGTGGGTGCCTGCTTACTACAAAAATAAAGAAAACTTTCTGCCCTAGTATAGGGCTT
Organism: Nicotiana noctiflora; assembly: GCA_032618575.1. Classification (NCBI taxonomy): domain Eukaryota; kingdom Viridiplantae; phylum Streptophyta; class Magnoliopsida; order Solanales; family Solanaceae; genus Nicotiana; species Nicotiana noctiflora. The sequence goes on from JASVEL010006725.1 coordinate 24,191, forward strand.
AAAAAGAAGAATTTCATTTTGAAAAATATTCCCTTGTTATCCAGGTGGGCGCCTGATTGCAAATTAAGAAAAATATTCCCTTGTTATCCAGGTGGGCGTCTGATTGCAAACTTAAGAAAAATATTCCCTTGTTATCTAGGTGGGCGCGTGATTGCAAAAATTAAGAAAAATATTCCCTTGTTATTCGGGTGGGCTCCTGATTGCAAAATTAATAAAAATATTCTCTAGTTATCGAGGTGGATGCCTGATTGTAAAAGATTAAGAAAAATATTCCCTTGTTATCCAAGTGGGCGCCTGATTGCAAAATAAATAAAAAATATTCTCTTGTTATCTAGGTGGGCGCCTGATTGCAAAAAATTAAGAAAAATATTCCCTTGTTATCCAGGTGGGCGCCTGATTGCAAAAATTAAGAAAAATATTCCCTTGTTATCCAGGTGGGTGCCTCATTGCAAAAATTAAGAAAAATACTCCCTTGTTATCCAGGTTGCGCCTGATTGCAAAATTAAGAAAAATATTCCTTTGTTATCCACGTGGGCGCCTGATTGCAAAAAATTAAGAAAAATATTCCCTTATTATCCAGGTGGGCGCCTGATTGCAAAATTAAGAAAAATATTCCCTTGTTATCCAGGTGGGCGCCTGATTGCAATAAATTAAAAAAAAATATTCCCTTGTTATCCAGGTGGACTCCTGATTGCAAAAATTACGAAAAATATTTCCCTGTTATTCAGGTGGGCGCCTGATTGCAAAATTAAGAAAAATATTCTCTTTTTATCCAGGTGGGCGCCTGATTGCAAAAATTAAAAAAAAATATTCCTTTGTTATCCTGGTGGGCGCCTGATTGCAGAAATTAAGAAAAATATTCCCTTGTTATCCAGGTGGGCGCCTGTTTTTCAAAAATACAGAAAAATATTCCCTTGTAATCCAGGTGGGCGCCAGATTACATAATTAAGAAAAATATTCCCATGTTATCTAGGTGGGCACCTGATTGCAAAATTAAGAAAAATATTCCCTTGTTATCCAAGTGGGCGCCTAATTGCAAAATCAAGAAAAATATTCCCTTGTTATCGAGGTGGACGCCTGATTGCAAAATTAAGAAAAATATTCCCTTGTTATCCAGGTGGGCGCCTGATTGCAAAATCAAGAAAAATATTCTCTTGTTATCTTGGTAGGCGCCTGATTGCAAACTTAAGAAAAATATTCCCTTGTTATCCAGGTGGGCGCCTGATTGCAAAAACTAAGAAAAATTATTGAATTCTGCCCTAGTTTGATAACTGGGTGTAACATTTAATTTTGAAATAAAAAGTAAAACTTCCCTTATTATTCAGGTGGGTGCCTGATTACTGATTCTTTCATCGTAGATTCCTTCCTTCATTGTTGCTTCCTTTTGATTGCTTTCCCTTATTTTCCAAGTGAGTGCCTGATTTTTCCAAACTTGTGCTCCCTTGTGTGTCCATATTGGTCACATTTACTTTAAAGTGATTAGTAAGAATTTGAATCTTTAGTCCATGTTTTAATCAGTGAACATCTTGTTAGTTTAAAATGGTGGTTAGCATCTGGCATTCTCATTGGCCTTGCTTCCACTCTTGCCTTTGCTTCAGTTTGCTTTTGTGCTTCCTTTTTGTGGCTTCTGGCTGTTTTCCAGCAATTTTCTGAACTCGAATTTTCCTTGTAATTCCCTTTTGTTGTTTCTTCTTCTTTTTTATTCCCTTTGGCTATATGGCTGCCATATGTTATTTTATTTCTCCCGTCCTTTGAATGACCCAATATCATTGTGCCATTCATCTGAGAAGCTGGTAATTAGATTTCAACAGGCAATGTCTTGTAGTCAGATTTTAAGAAAAATGAAATGCAATGACCCTGAATTTTAGGGTAGGAATATTTTCAAAGTAAAGGACAAGACTTATCTGAGTGGGAAGGCTGATTCTTTTGATCATGCCATGAATTCGGGCTAACCGACCCAGTCTGTCCAACCAAATCACTTGCCAACTTTATTTTCTCTTTTCAACAACCCAAAATTTACTTGCTTTGCTGCTTTCCCTTCCACAAAATTATTTCTCACTTTCGCCTTACGGTGCCCGTGAGGGTTTTCACCAGTAAGACTCTCTCATTTCATTTTTCTCAACTCACGTCGCCTTATGGTGCCCGTGAGGGTTTTCACCAATAAGATTCTCTCCTTTTCATTTCTCTCAACTCACATCGCCTTATGGTGCCCGTGAGGGTTTTCACCAATAATCTCTCTCATTTTTATTTCATTTCCTCCATCTTCAAGTACTCGGGTGTTGTCCATAATATGCTTTTCTTCACTTACTTGTAATATCATTTTCTTAAAATTAATAAGAAGGTCTTACTTTGGACCGTAACATGGCTTTTGGATGGGTTTTATAAAGAAAGATATAAAGGCTCAAATTTCCAACTTGGGTTTCAAAATTACAACTTTCGGAATCATATCCTTCATAATGATCATAACGTATGCCTCAGTTTTGATTTTTGGGGAACCTTGGACTTTCTTTCTACTATGACTAAACCTCAGTGAGGCTGCCTACGTACCCTTTTAGGATCAAGTCAGAACGTAGTTCGGATCATAAGATTGCTTCATTGTTGCAATTATGACTTTTCCCGATTTTCTTCTTTTGTATATTTTTCTTCTCTCTTTTTTCTTTTTATCATTCATCATCACTTTTTTCTTTTCTCTTTTTTTTTTCTTTTCTTTTACTTTTCCTTTCTTTTGTCATTTTATCATTCATTTTTGACTTCATTGTTGATTCCGAAAGAGGAGTATGAAAGAATAATACAATAAGGCTCAAAGGGATAGCAATGGGTAAAGTGTTTAGATAGAGAAGTAAAATGTCTTCATCATTTCAATTTCAAAAATATGACAAATACAATTAGATACATGAAAGAAATCATACATTGTATCTTTTGACTGCATCAAAGTTAATGGCAGTCTCTACGCATTTACCTTCTATATCTGTCAAATATAATGCTCCATTGGACAACACCCGAGATACCACAAATGGTCCCTGCCAATTAGGGGCGAACTTCCCTTTTTCTTCCGTCCATTATGGTAAGATACGTCTCAATACCAATTGTCCAACTTCAAATTTCCGTGGACGTACTTTCTTAGTATATGCTCTGGTTATCCTTTGTTGATACAGTTGTCCATGGCATACTGTTTCAAGTCTCTTTTCATCAATTAAACTCAATTGTTCTAACCGGGCTTTTACCCATTCATCATCATCAATCTCTGCCTCCGCAATGATACGAAGGGAGGGTATTTCAACTTCCCCAGGTATCACTGCCTTTATGTCATACACCAATGAATAAGGGGTTGCACCAATCGAAGTGCGCACAGTAGTGCAAAAACCCAGCAAAGCAAAGGTTTATTTCTCATGCCATTGTCTCAACCCTTCCACCATTTTCTGAAGGATTTTCTTGATATTCTTATTCGCGACTTCAACAGCTCCATTTGTTTTGGGCCGATAAGGTATAGAATTGTGATGCGTAATTTTAAACCTTTGACATGTCTCTTCCATTAGATGGCTGTTAAGGTTGGCTCCATTATCTGTAATAATCACCTTTGGAATTCCGAAATGACAAATGATGTTTGCATGTACGAAATCCACCACTGCCTTCTTTGTTACTGCTTTGAATGTCTTCGCCTCCACCCATTTGGTAAAATAATCAATAGCAACCAAAATAAACATGTGCCCATTAGATGTTGCTGGTTCTATGGGACCAATGACATCCATGCCCGAAGCAACAAAAGGCCATGGTGCTGACATCGTATGCAATTCATATGGCGGAGAATGAATCAAGTCCCCATGTATCTGGCACTAATGACATTTCCGTACATATCTGATACAATATAGTTCCATAGTGAACCAATAATATCCAGCCCTGAGTATTTTCTTCGCTAAAACATACCCGCTCATATAGGGTCCACAGGTTCCTGCGTGTACCTCAGTCATGATTGTAGTAGCCTGCTTTGCATATATGCATCTTAACAAACCAAAATCGGGGGTCCTTTTGTATAAAACCCCTCCACTGAAGAAAAATCCACTTGCCAGTCGTCTTATGGCTCTTTTATGATCTCTAGTAGCTTGCACCGGGTACGCCCCCATACTCAAATACTCTTTGAAATCATGGAACCACGATTTGCCATCAAGTTCCTCTTCTACTATATAACAATAAGCATTCTGATCATGAACTTGGATTTGTAAACGATCCATGTAGCATAGATGATAGAGTAGCTAGAGCATCGATAACTTCATTGTGCATTCTTGGAATATGTTTAAATTCTATGGATTGAAACAGCTGACATAGTTCATGTAGACACTGTCGATACGGTATGAGTTTCAAATCCCTTATCTCCCATTCTCCTTGAATTTGATGTATCAAGAGATCCGAGCCACCTATGATCAAAATCTCTTGAACATCCATGTCTATTGCCATTCTTAAACCCAATATACACGCTTTATATTCAACCATATTATTAGTACAGAAAAAGAGGAGTTAAGCGGTAACAGGGTAATGCTGACCCATTTCTGAAATGAGTACAGCTCCTATTCCAACTCCTTTACTGTTGATAGCCCCATCGAAATTTAACTTCCAGTCCGACTTTTTGTCTAGTTCCAATTCTTTAATATTCATCGTCTCTTCATCAGGGAAATATGCTTACAATGGTTCATACTCATCGTCGACCGGATTTTCTGCTAAGTGATCAGCAACTGCTTGTACTTTCATTGGAGTGTGGGTTACATAAACAATATCAAACTCCATCAGCAGAATTTGCCATTTAGAAAGCCTTCCCGTAGGCATAGGCTTCTGAAAGATGTACTTTAGTGGGTCCAAACGAGATATATGATAAGTGGTGTAAGCCGATAGGTAGTGTTTCAACTTTTGCGCAACCCAAGTCAAAACACAACATGTCCTTTCCAACTGAGTATATTTTACCTCGTAAGATGTAAATTTCTTACTGAGATCGTAAATTGCTTGCTCCTTCTTCCCTGTTTCATCATGCTACCCCAATACACAGCCGAAGGAATTATCCAATATCATCATATAAAGGATCAAGGGCCTTCCGGGTTCTGGAGGAACCAATACAGGCGGATTGGCCAGATATTCCTTGATTTTATCAAATACAGCTTGACATTCATCAGTCCAATTGACTGCAGCATCTTTCTTCAATAATTTGAAAATGGGCTCACAAGTTGACGTCAATTGGGCAATAAATCTGCTAATGTAATTCAACCTGCCCAGCAAACTCATCTCATCTTTCTTGCTCTTTGGTGGAGGCAACTCCTGGATAGCTTTTAACTTGGATGGGTCCAATTCAATACCATGCCGGTTTACCACATACCCCAATAATTTCCCTGATGGTACTCCAAAAGCACATTTTGCTGGATTGAGCTTGAGATTGTATTTTCGAAGCCTTTGGAAGAACTTCTTCAGGTCTTTAACATGATCATATTGCTTCCTGGACTTGATAATGACATCATCCACATAGACTTCAATCTCTCAATGTATCATATCATGAAACATGGTAGTCATTGCTCTCATATATGTAGCTCCAGCATTTTTCAATCCGAACGGCATTACTCTGTAACAATATGTTCCCCACGGTGTGATAAAGGCTGTCTTTTCTGCATCTTCTTCGTCCATCAGGATCTGATGATAACCTGCATAACAATCCACAAAAGACTCAATCTCATGTTTGGCACAATTGTCAATTAGTATGTGGATATTTGGCAATGGAAAATTATCCTTCGGACTTGCTTTGTTGAGGTCTCGATAATTAACACACACTCTAGTTTTTCCATCTTTCTTCAGAACAGGTACAACATTAGCTAACCAAGTGGGATATTTGGTGACCCATATGACCTTTGCCTCGAATTTCTTGTTGACTTCCTTCTTTATTTTCACACTAATGTCTGTTTTTAAATTTCTTAGCTTCTGCTTGACAGGCTGGCATTCCGAATAAATGGCCAACTTATATACCACCAAATCAGTAATTAGCCCTGGCATATCGTCATAGGACCATGCAAATATGTCTTTGTGCTCATGTAGTAACTTTATCAAGTCCTTTCTGAGTGAGGCTTCCAAATGAACACTAACCTTTGTTTCTCAAACGTTTCCCTCATCTCCCAAATTAATAGACTCCGTCTCATTCAAGTTTGGTTTGGGTTTCTCCTCATAGTAGCTCTGATCTTTACTAATTTCTTCCAAAACTTCCTCATACTCCACTTCATTATCGTGTTCAATTTCTTGTATTACTATTTGATTATCAAGACTGGGCCTAGAATTCCTTAAGAATGACACATCATTGAAATCAACAAAAAATGGACTGTGCCAGATTAAGAAAATAAAATAAAATAAGGCTATCAAAAATAGAGGAAGAAAGAAATTGCATTTCATTAAAATTTCGAAAGATAACAAGGTTTGACACATCCGATTGGACGGACCATAGAATCTGAATTACATCCTTGAAATAAAACAGATTTAATTACATCCTTGAAATAAAATAGATTTAAGAATGAAACATCAAAGCTAACTACCACAACTCCCTTCTGGTCGAAAGAGGAGTAGCTTCCCAGTTATTCAGCTTGATCTGGGATCCAACAAACTGGACGTCCATTTTACTTGTGCCCTCAGTTGCCTCTACCACTATCACATCTTTGAACAACCTCTCAAATCTTTCTGACAGCTCCTTGTCTGGCCTTATCTCTGCTTGGCTGGGCATGACCGTTGCCGGACATCTCTTTGTACCCGACTTGACGAATGAATGGAAGAGTTTAGGGATAGGCTTAGGGAGGGTCCATCCTTTATTTTTCAGTTTTTAGGCTCTTTTTATGTCGGCAATGGTTGGCTTGAAACCCAATCTGAAAGTAACAATGATACCTGGAAGAGATACTGGTTGTGTTATTCCTTGCAAGGTAGCTCATAAACCTTTCCCATGGAGAAATCCATTTTTCAACATCTCCATAGCAACTATGACTGACGCGGAAGCTATCTTGAGCATAGGAATATTTTTTCCTTCAGATATTTTATCCATAGATATAATGTCCACCACTTGGTATACCCAGGGACCTTTATCACCTTCGATTTCTTTGAATGGCGTGATGATATTGCAGGAATTTTCTTCGCCATAAACCATTATTTCTTGCCGATCCCATTCGAATTTCACCATTTGATGGAGTGGGGAGGTACAACCTTTGCAGCGTGAATCCATGGATGTCCCAGTAGGAGATTATAGGACACAGCAATGTCCAAAACTTGAAATTCCATGGTAAACTCTACTGGTCTGATAGTGAGTTCCAGTATGATGTCTCCAACAGTGTTTCTCCCACCCCCATCAAATCCTCTCACACATATATTGTTCCTGTGGATTCTTTTATGATCACTCTTTAGCTTGCCCAAAGTAGATAAAGGACAAATGTTGGCACTTGACCCATTATCAACCAAGACGCGGGTCACCACTGATTCCTCGCACTTCACGGTAAGATATAATGCCCTGTTATGTTCTATCCCCTCCAACGGTAGTTCATAATCTGAAAATATTATCTTGTTTGCCTCAAAGATTTTATTTGTGATCTTCTCTAAATGACTCACTATGATCTTTTCGGGTACATGCGCCTCGTTCAAGATATTCATTAATGACTTACGGTGTTCATCAGAATGAACCAACAACGATAGCAAAGATATCTTCTGGTGTTTTCCTCAATTGCTCAACTATGGAATAATCCTGAGCTTTTATTTTCTTTAGAAATTCCTTGCCTTCTTCTTCAGTGACAACTTTCTTTACATTGGCTAGATTATCTTTTGCAACTTTTTCCTTCCTCAATTCATCGGGAGCAAAACATCTCCCTAACCTGGTCAAACCATGGGCTTCACAAATCTCCTCCTTGATTTCCTTTAATTTATACATGACAGTTAACCTGCTGTAATTCCAAGGCACAGTTCTAGTTTTCACTCTGGGCATTTGAGTGACTGGCTTGATGACAACTGGCTCCAGCTGCGCTTATTGTACAGTCAATACGGGCTTTACACTCACTCCGGGCATTGTCACCTTTACAGGCTCAGGTTCTGCTACTACTGCTGGCTTGCTTACAACTGGTTTGACTGGTATTTTATCACTTATGACTTTCTCTTCTGTCTTACTGCTGCTCACTTTGATCATCATTATAGCCTGAGATGGTTTCTTGCAATTTCCCCCTTGTACCACCTTTATCATGTGAGTCTCATGGTGTACAGGAAAAGGGTTCTTTGTTATACTAGAAGCCTCAGGAGCTTGAACCTCAATTCTTCTGGAGTCGATAAGTTCCTGTATTGCAGACTTTAGGTGCCAGCACTTTTTAGTATCATGCCCTGGGGCTCCTAAACAATATTCACAATGGACAGATTGGTCTAAGTTTCTTGGTAGAGGATTGGGGATTTTGGGCTCTCTGGGGTTTAACATCCTGAGTTGTCTTAGTCTATGGAAAAGACTGGTACACGACTCACCTAAGGGAGTTAATGTTTTCTTTCTTTGTATCCTGTCATTCTTGACTCTAGGGTTAGGATGAAAATTGGTTCCATTGGGATTTTTGTATGTTTTTGGTGGTGGGAATGTGTTTTGGGTGTGGTAAATATTTTGGGGTGCTGGCGTTCACCATGGAGTAGAAGGTAGTGGGTATGCTTGGGCATGATGTATAGAAAACTGTGGACTAGGAGGGGGTAATAGTGTTGAGGTGGGCTATATGGTGTTGGTGGGTAGGGTTGATGCGGGTGAGGCTGATGGTAATATGGATTAGGACACCTGGACCAAGACCTCCCTTCTATTACTTCCACCTCTTCCTTCTTTTTCTTCCCGATTGCTCCACCCTTACCTGTCTGGATTGCCTAGTTCGTCGCCTTGATGGCTGAATAGCTCATGATTTTGTTTAACTTCAATCCTTCATCAACCAAGCTTCGCATTTTAACTACTTCATTGAATGTTTTTCCAATTGCAGATACCAAATGCCCATAGTACGTTGGTTCCAAAGCTTGCAAAAAATAGTCTACCATCTCTCCCTCCTTCATTGGTAGGTCTACCCGAGTAGCCTGCTCCCTCCACCTAAAGCCATATTCTAGAAATCTTTCTCCTGGCTTTTTCTCTATATTTGTCATTGTCAACTTATCTGGAATAATTTCCAAATTGTACTGAAAATGGTTTGTGAATGTCTGGGCTAGATCATCCCAAATAAACCATCTGGTATAGTCTTGACGGGTATACCATTCAAGAGCTGAACTAGTAAGCCATTAGTAATTCATCTTTCCCACCGGCTCCATGCATTTTGCTGCAGAATCCTCTTAAATGTGCTACCGGGTCACCGTTGCCATCATACAAATCGAATTTAGGCAGCTTAAATCCCGCTGGCAATTGCACTTCAGGGAACAGACATAAATCCTTGTAAGCCACGCTTACTTGACCACCCAAACCCTGCATATTACGGAATAATTTCTCAAGGCTCTTAATCTTTCTATCCATCTCTTCCTGCTCAAGATTTTTAGTAGGTTTCTATTCTTCGGCCATATAAATGAGAGGGTATAGGAATCATGCTGTCGGAAAGTAGGTTCCGCGGGGTAATAATGCTTGTCTTGGATGTGGAATAGTGGTTCACTGGAGAATTTGTGCAAGGTGGCTGGTCGTGGTGCCACTGTGATGACCCGACCTGTCATCACGAGAATTACCACCCCGTTATGTTTTAATTACATGTTTTATGATTTTATATCATTGTTAGAGTCTATCAGGTGAGTTACGAGTGATTTGGATTGAAAATGAGGCATATAGCTTTTTTGAAAGAAACTTGAATAAGGAAAGTCAACCCGGAGTTGACTATTTGGTTAGAGGGCTCGGAATTGAATTTTGATGATTTGGTTAGTTCCGGGAGGTGATTTGTGACTTAGGGGAGCAATCGGAATGGAATTTGGAGGCCCGGTGTAGAAATAGGCTTGAATTGGCTAAGATTGAATTTTGGCGAAATCCGAATGGTAGGTGAGATTTTGATCCGGGAGTCAAAATTGAATTCTGATAGTTGCAGTAGCTTCGTTATGTGATTTTGGATGTGCCTGCAAAATTTTAGGTCATTCGGGCGTCGTTTGATCGGGTTTTTGATCGAATGTGTAATTCGGAAAGTTTTAAGAAATTTAGGCTTGAATCCGTGGGTAGTTGGTGATTTTGATGTTTAGGATGGTATTTTTATGATTGGAACAAGTTCGAATAAGGAATTAGGATGTGTTGGTGTGTTTGGATGAGGTCCCGGGGGCCTCGGGGTGTTTTCGGATGGTTAAACGAGAGAAAATATAGAAAATTGCAGACTTTGTGCACTGGTTCTGTTGTTTTCGCTCCTGCGGAAATGGAGGCGCAGGAGTGAGTCCACAGGAGCGGACAATGAGGCGCAGAAGCGGAGTCGACCGCTGAAGCGGAGCCTGGTCCGCAGGGGCGGCTTCGCTAGTGCGAGAGGGCGATCGCAGTAGCGGTCTTGAGGCGTGATGGGGAAGTCCGCAGAAGCGGGTGATTGATCGCATAGGCGAGTCCGCTGGAGCGGACTCTTGGTCGCAGAAGTGGAACATTGCGCAGGAGCGGCCAATTGGTCGCATAAGCGATTCCGCAGGTGCGGAAAAGGGTCCGCAGAAGCGAAAATCGCAGTGAGTTAATTGTATCAGAGGTTAGAAAATTTCAGAAACATTTTACACATTTGGGTCTCGGCTTTAGAGGCGATTTGGGCGATTTTGAAGAGAAACTCAAGGGAAATCATCAGGTAATCAACTATGGACTTAAACTATGATTAGTATTGATAATATTATGCAATTATATCATGAAAATGGAGGAATTTGGGGTGATTCATGGAAGATTTAACCCTAGGCTTGAACTTTAGAAAATCAAGGTTTTGAATGGGCAAATGGAGTCCGAATTTGGTAAAATTGATATGCTTAGACTCGTATTGAGACGAGGGTTCCGAATATGTGACTTTTGTAATTTTTCGAGAAGCGTACCGAAAGTTGGGTTTTGACAACTTTGAGAATTTTGACGTAAATTGAGTTGTTTTGATTGGGTGTCGTCCCATTGGCCTAATTTGTTGTATTTCTACTGTATTTGATCGGATTCTACACGTGCGGAGCTTGATTCTCGTGGCAAGGGCATTGCGGAGTAGTCGTCGCGCCGTATTGAGGTGAGTAATAGATGTGGGTGATGACTAGCGGGTTCGAAACCCCGGTATACCACTTTGTGACGCTGTATAGCGGAGAGACACGTACTCTCTTGTGAGTGCGGGGTCGATTGTGATTGGGGACTATGGCTTATTCCGACTTGTTGATACTGTGTTATGACATTGGCTATTCTTGAGCCGGCAAACCTCCTTCTCGGATGGTTGCATACTATATATCGTGATATTGGCCACTCTTGAGCCGAGGAACCCCCTTCTTGGGAGGTTGAGTATACTTGTGGGTCGTGAGCCAGTTACTGGATCCCGCGAGGATCGTTATCATTGTCTTATCGTATTGACATGTTAGATACTACCAGTCCGTAGCTATTTCTGTTATCATGCTATTTCCTATCTCTGGAACTTGGTATTACTATTTTCCAACTGAAAAAAGATAAAAAGGTTTTCAAAACTACTATTGAGCCTGCGAGGCTGTATTTGCATATTAGCTGACTGGTAGTGGATCGGGCTGTACGCGCGCCGCAGCGGTATACATGTTGGATCGGACTACACGCCGCAGTAATATTGTGCTTGGGCAGTAGGAGCCCCTTCGGAGTCTGAACCCCCATAGTGAGCACGGGTACCCAAATTGGATCGGCCTACGCGCCCTAGCGGTCATATCATGCATTGCATTGCATTTAGCTACATCCGCTAGTTGTTATATTGTTTTACTGGTACTTGTTGGTACATGTACAGTTGATATTGATTCTGTGACAGGGTATTTGTTTACAGCTTTACATAATGCTTTATTGCATATTTCTTATTTGTGATGTCTTACCCTTGTTTATTACCACTGAGTCTGGCAGTACTCATTTTACTCCCTGCACCTTGTGTGCAGATCCAGGTACCTCTCAGCAGTGATCTAGTAGCTGTGCGAGGCGACATCTGTGGGATATACGAGGTAGCTGCAGAGTCCGCAGGACCCGATATTCCTTCTTACTGTCTTTTGATTCTGTATCGACTTTTCTTTCCGCACTTGGTATCTTGTAAACCTTTATACACTTATGTTCAGTAGAGGCTCATGACTCTTGACCCTGCGGTCTATGGGAGTTGGTATATTTTGGGACTTGGTTCCCCCCTTTTGATATATGTATCACTGTTGTTTCATATTTTGATATGCTTAAATGGGATAAAGCGAGCTTCTAGCTCCGTCGTTGTTATTAGTTGGTCGGTTGGCCTAGCAATGTGCTGGGCGCCATCACGACTGGATTTGGGGTCGTGACAAGCTACATATACAAGAGAAACCTGTAAAGGTGGTGGTGGAACTTGTTTAGGGATTGGAGGTGGTGCTTGTGATGTGGTTTCGTAGTAGGGTGGATATTTAGGATAAGTGGAGGATGAGTTCATAGTGGTTGGATCTTGTGCTAGGACTGGTGGAGGGATGTGCGTGGGGTTGGTAGGGTAGGTGGGTAAATGTTGTCCCTTTGCCCAAGCCCGGTACATCTCAGCCATCTGTTGTTTAAGCTTATACATTTCCTCTTTCATGCTATTCACATCCACTACCTCATCTTCCTGCACTCGAACCACAACCGTTGCTTCAATTTCCTAAGTAATTGCATTTGTCATATTCTTGGAATGAGTGTTGTAATTGTGAGTTGTCAAAATGCCAGTTACTAACCACGTTATCTGTTACTCAACAATGACAAAACTTGTTAGTGGTTAGGTCATAACGGGTAAATATTACAAATTACGAACACAATTTATCCTGAAAATATGCATCATCTCGGCCTTGTCGTCTTTGTTTTGCCAATTATTTTGTTTTTGGCTTTTTTTCCTTACATTAATTATCACCGACATTTTTTTTTTCGTTTCACTTTTCATTTCTTGTCTTATTGTCCCTCTTTTTTCATTGATCGGTCCTACATGTTTGCCTATCACACAAGTATTTGAAGAAAAAGAAAAATAACGACAAATTTGGAATTTCTCAACTTCATTAATACCCAATAATTGATTACAAAGATGACATTCTAATGATAATAGTACTACAACCTTCTAAATACAGAAATAAAAATACAAAATTCAAAATGCATGTCCTAAGAATACATTAAAGACCCTAGTGCCCGCGAGACATTGTTCGGTCTTACCGCGGGCCTATATGCTAATCCCCTTTGGAGTTTATCTAAATCTCTCATCACTTGTTTTACAAATATCATTGCTGAAGTGGCAAATATGGACTGATTCATATCTTTGCATATCTGGCATTTCCGCGTAATATAATAAGCAATGCTGACAATTCTTTCTCTGATCATTCCTTTCTCTTGAAGCAGCCTCCCTATTTGTTCGGCACGAGCGTCCAGAGTCTGTTGGCTTTTCACTTGAAGCTGATGCAGTTCCATTTCTAACTGGGCCATGGTCATATAGCAGTGTTCTCTTTCTATCTCAAACTCTTTTACTTGTTTGCTACTTTTGACCTTGGCCGTGACAATCTTTTTCCTCAACCGGGAAACTTCAATATTATGTTCCTCTTTCAATTGTTGTATCACCCGAGCCCTTTCTTCAGCATCCAATTATTTCCAAACCCCGATGAATTCTTTTTCGGCTTTGTCTAGATCAAAACTGTAGTCGTTCACCTTTCGCCGCAAATTATCAATCAGTTTTTCATCCCGGACATGTCGAACAGGGGTTTCAATTACTGCTCTCATTTTCAAAATCTGAGCTTTCAATGCCTCATTTTCCTTAATCAGTTATTTCTTTTCACCATCATCGGCCGCTTCTTGTAAGCTGCTTTCGAACTTGAGGTCTTGAACTTGCTTTTCTAACATACTAATTTTGGATCGGTACTCATTCTCCTTAGCCAACCAATCACATTACTCCTTTGATAGCTCGGCAAATTCTTGAATGTGAGGTTTCTTTATTGGTCTTTCATGCTCAAAATCCCTTTTGTACCATGCGGAATAACCAAGTGACACTTCACCTCTGGCCCAACCCCTTACACAAGTGTCCACTTTCAAACATTGGCACTCATTCCATATTTGTCAGACTTTTGCCTCAGGAAATTGCCCATCGGGACCAATCTCTCTCACTTGAATGCTGAGGTCCCCATCTTTTGACACAATTTGATATCTTCCGAGTTGTCGTAATACTCGATAAGGCGCATAAGGTTTGATGCTTTTGAGTACAATTAAAAGAAAGTGCGACCCTTCTGCTGGCATGTATATGACTTCATCGATGGGTAGCCATCCATATGCCAATTCGATCTGACTAGCAGTAAGTGATCGGAAATATGTAACCCAACCTTTAGAACCCTCCAGCAACTTGGACCCTTTTATCCTCGTATAGAATTCTTCTATGTAAGTCTTTTTTGATGATCCATAACTCAGAAATTAAGGGTGATGGCATAAATGCTCGATCATCCACATCTGTAATAGCAAATTGCACCCCTTGAAGAAATCTTCTCCAGCTTTACAAGCTATGAGAGCATGAAAGATATCGGCCACTCTCATTGGTGCCAAAGTACTGTTATCCTGTGTAAGGAGAGTACTGACAATCCTGGAAACTCTGATGTCGATTTTCTCGTCTTTCCTTGGAAATATTATCAAACCCACAAAGGCTACCATGAAGGCAAAACGCCAGTTTGCTTTACTGCAGAGTTTGTTCGTTGGATTGTTAAATCCTCCAACGTGACCATATCTACGGTATATAAAGTTCAGAGTGCAAAACCCGTTGACCAAATCTTCATTGTGAACACTTCGGGCTATATTCAAAGGAGTCGAGGAATCTATGTGTGGTGATGGCTCTTGGAGCAACCGGATATTTGTCTTTCAGAGGGACCTCATTTTTACCGATGTAATTAGCAATCTCTTCTAGTGTCGGAGTAAGCTCAAAGTCCCAAATATGGAGCTCATTGTGTGATGGATCCCAGCAGCTGACCAAGGCTCGAATAATGTCTCCCCGGGGTATGATATCAAGTAGCCCGGTAAGACCTTTCAAATATTTTTTGACCTCATCTTGTCCATCTTGACCCAAGTCATTCCACCATAGTCGTAACTCCAAAGGATCTTATTCATTAGTGAAAAAGGTTCATTTTGCTTTGTTCTCATCTTGCATATTTATTAAAGGTGATTTAACCACATATTATTTGACCTAAAAGACAAAAACTATTTTTTCAAAGGAAAATTTCTTTTCATCATTTTTCAAAAAGTCCCAATTTGAGAGTGCGGCCTTTCAACACTTCTTTCGAAGATTTTAAGGTTGTGTTTATTATTTAGGAAAAATGACTCAAAAGTGGCTATGTTTTGCGCAAACAGCTTTCCGGCGTCCTTTTGGAACATTCAGCTATTTTAAAAAATGGCATCACTTTGAATTATTAATATTTTTGGTTATTTTTTGAAAAGGGCTGGTTGGACCCGTCAAGGGTTGCCTAAGTATCTCGCCTAGTGGTGAGAATCAAACCAATGTAGTTCGGTCAAATTGTTTTAGACTAAGTATTTTTAATTTCGACAAAACTGACTCAGTCTAACTATTTTTTTATAATTCCCTCAAAATTTCGACAACGTTTCGTTAGTATTTAGACATCGATTTTTTTCCTTCTAAAATTGCTATTTTCTCTTCTTTTCTTTTTCAGGTATTTAGTCGGTCAACATAATGATCCATGACAAATAAATGCAACACATTATCATGCTCGGTCTTTTCATATTCGGGTTACCTATCCTAGACAGACCCAAACCCTGTGTTGAGTCCCCTAATTCAGATATGATGCAAATAATCTTCCTAATTCTAGGCTCAATATCTTCATTTTTCATTGGTACTAGACTGTGTACCCGAGCGGACAACTCGGGTGGAGGAGGGGGCTACGTACCGGGGACCCGCGAGATCGTCCGATTTTGTAACTTTTCCAGACTCTATTTCTTATTTAGGTATTGACTTAACAAAAAGGGGAGCCTCAACCAGTAAGCACATCCCCTGAGGTAAGAAGAGAAGGGTTTTACGGCATAATTTTTATAAACAATTTACATAATATCAAAGCGGTAAATATATAGCACATTGATCAAAGCAAATAATGAAATCAGATATAAACAAAACAACAATTTAAATGAGCTCGAAGTCTTAAACCCTGAACCGAAGTTCTAGGTTTCTATTCCCCAGCAGAGTCGCCAGAGCTGTCACACCTCCTTTTTCTTACCACTTATTTACTACATCCGTTGGAAGGGATATAATAAAAGGAAGGAGTTTTTCCAATTAAAAGACAGTCAGAACGGAATTTATTTATTTAAATTCAGAGTTTCCACTTGGGAGATTAATGGTGTCCCAAGTCACCGGTTGAATCCCGAACCAAGGAAATTATGACTCTGTGTTAACAGTCCGTGAATTAGAAATCTGGATAAGGAATTCTGTTAACCCAGGAGAAGGTGTTGGGCACTCCCGAATTCCGTGGTTCTAGCATGGTCACTCAACCGTTGTATTTGTTTTTATCCGATTTCTTTATATGTTTTGCTTTTATGTGCATTTATTAACGTTCCGCTTTATCATTTTTAAAAGATTTTCAACGTCGTGAAAATGCATTTCGGGCCATATCGTACCAGTACGCCTGCGGCTTTTAATATATTTCGACTTCGTTGAGATTTGGATTTGGGTCACATAAATGTGCACCCGTATTAGGAATGTATATTGAAATATGCCTAATGATGTCAATTCTTGTTATATTTGGGAAATATCGTGAAATAGTCTAAACGATCCTTCCGAGTCTAAAGCTTTAAGTATTTTTTGGGGGCCCGGTATGTGTTACTTTGTAACGAGGTTCATCCATTTTTGTTTTAGAAGGTCAAACCTATTTATGGGCTACATTTTCTATTTCTGTTTTTGCCCTAATAAGACTGTTTTGCAACAGTTTATTATTATTAGTTATTAGAATCCAGACCGTTACATTATTGGGCCTGAACTTTGAACTAGGTTATCAGAATGCACCAAGGTGTAACTGGACAATTACAGCCCAATCAATATAATTTGGGCCTATTCTCACAGACTCAAAAGCCATTCTGTCGGGGTCTGAGCCTCTATTCATACTTAGGCCCGGAATATTAACACTAAAAGCAGATTTTTAGCAGATTAACATTTATATGCACTAACAGTACTTATTAACAAATATTACCCAGTATCAATAATTATCTATTTCTATTAACGCCGGTTTATATTTGAACACTAATGATTTCAACATTTGATAGTTAACTAAGAACCTTGATATAATAGTTTAAATAAATGTTATTATTTAGCTAATAAATTAGCAGAATCTAATATTAATATTGATATAGTTGACTTCGGTCAACATTTTTGGTAAACGGACCCGGACCCGAGATCAGATGGTCCCGAAAGGTCCGTAAGAAAATATGGGACTCGGACATGCGTCCGGAGTCGAATTCTGAGACCTAGAGCCTAAGTTATGGATTTTTCTGTGAAATTGTTTTTGATGTAATTATTAAAGGAAAAAGAATTAAATGACCTTGGTATCGGGCTCATATTTTCGTCCCGACGCCCGGTACAAGTCCTAAATATTATATATGTGCTTTCTGCAAAGTTTGATGACATTTGGATGTCGTTTGATATGTTTTGGACCTTGAGTTCCAAGTTTGAAAGTTTTGAAAACCAAAAGTATGAAAATCATGAACTTGAGGCTTGATTTGATAAAACTGATGTTATATTGGCGATGTGATCGCACGAACAATTTTTTAATGTGTTTTTGATGTTGTGTACATGTTTGGTTTGGAGCTCTGGGGGCTCAGGTAAAGATTTGATAGGCCGTTGGTTCAAATTCTGAAATTTTACACAGCTGGTTTTTCACCCAGCTGGTGTCTTCGCAAATGCGAAGAAATGTGTCGCAATTGCGAAAGGGACAGGCCAAGGCTGTCTTCCCAAATGCGAAGCCTTGATCGCAATTGCGATGAGTGTCCAGGACTTCTTGAGTTCGCAAATGCGAACATAACCTCGCAAATGCGAGGCCTTCAATAAATCGCCTGGCTTTGCAAATGCGAAGCCCTTGTCGCAAATGCAAAAGCCTCTTTGTCCCAGCCAGGTTCGCAAATGCGAAGCCTGTCTCGCAAATGCGAGAGCCACAGACCCCAAAACATGTAGTGTTCGCAATTGCGAACAAATGTTCGCAATTGCGATACTCGCAGCTGTGCAATTTTATACTTAAACGAATTTTTCAGCTCATTCTTCATTCTTTCAAAAACCCACACACTACACACGAACTCTCAAGGCCAAATTCACTCCAAAGCAATTGTAAGTCACTTTTTACTTAATTCTTTCAATTCCTAACAACATTAAACATGTTTTTCGATAGAAATCAAAGGTTTTCATGGTAGAAATTATTGTTTTTGGGTAGAACCTAGGGTTTTCATGAATTGGGTAATTGGACCTCGAATTGAGGTCCGATTTTGAAACAAATCATATATTTGAACTCGTGGCGGAATGGGTAACCGGATTTTGGTCCGAACCCCGAGTTCTGACCACGTGGGGCCAGGGGCGTTTTGGGAAATTTGGGGCAAACTTTGAGAAAACCATTTTTAAGAATTCAAACCAAGTTAATTAGTATTTATTAATATAATGGAATCAATTTTGATTAGATTCGAGCTAGTTGAAAGTGGAAATATGGGGAAAAAGCTATAATTGAAGAATAATTTGGACTTCAAGGCTAGAGGTAAGTGTTTGTTCTATCCTAGCTTGAGGGAATAGAATTTTGTGCTATGTGCTATGTGATCGAGTGCGGTGTATGGGCTGTGGTGACGAGCATCCATACACTGGCCTCTTGCATGACAGTGAGTCGTTGTTAATACTTGTTGTGAAGTGAGATATTAATTGTCTTTGCCGGGACTTTGTTGTGATGATTTTCGTGTCCCTTGCTGGGACGGTTCATGATTTATTGTTTTCATTCTCTGCCCTTAACTGTGATTGTTATTTGGGTGAGGAAGAGTGATAATGCACAAAAGGTGATGCCGTGCCTTTATTTATTGATTATGCATGAAGGTTAATGCCATGCCTTGATTTATTGATTATGCACGAAGGTTAATGCCGTGCCTTGTTATTGATTATGCACGAAGGATCACGCCGTGCCTTGTTATTGAACCATGCACGAAGGATCATACCGTGCCATGGATGTGAGGATGAGAGTAAAAGCACGAAGGGTGATTCCGTGCACTTTATTTGCTTATTTGGTGAGGATGAGAGTAAAAGTACGAAGGGTGATGCCGTGTAACTATTTGCTATTCCTTGACTTGATTTTACCTGTTTTCCATTATACTTTGGTTTCCTTGTTGATTTAATAACTGTCGTTAACTGTTGAGCTTTCCTCTATGATATTCCTTGTTGAGTTCGTTACTTGATTATTTCTCGTTATCTTGTTGTTGGATTTGTTTACTTGATATCTTTTGTTATCTTGTGGTGTACATATGTATATAGAACTGCACAGGTTTACGTGAGTGTCTGGTCCTAGGCTTGTCACTACTTCGTCGGGATAGGCTAGGCACTTACCAGCACATGGGGTCGGATTGTGCTGATACTGCACTTCTGTGCATTTTTGCACAGGTTCAGGTTTTGATCGGGAGCAGCAGCAGTAGAGCCTTGCGTGGGAGTTGAGCATATCGAGACCGAGGTATCTTGCAGGCGTCCGCAGGGCCGACGTCTCTTCCTCTTATTTATGTTATTAGTTGTAGTCTCTTTGTTCCGAGACAAACAGATTATGTTATTTTCTTTCAGACCTTTATGTGTAGTATTCAGTAGTAGTTCGTGAGTTGGTGACTCCACGTCTTGGGTAGAGGATTTCAGTATTATTTTACCTTGAAACCTGCTTATCTCTATTTTGATAAAGTCTTCCGCAATTATTTAATTAAGGTTATGGTTTTGTTGATAAGTTGAGTATGAAACATTGCTAAAAATAGGATAGTGTGAATATAGTGGCTTGCCTAGCTACCACGAGTAGGCGCCATCACGATCTCGATGTTGGGGGAAAATCCGGGTCGTGACAAGTTGGTATCAGAGCTCTAGGTTACATAGGTCTCACCACTCACGAACAAGCTTAGTAGAGTTTGAGAGGTAGGTATGGAGACGTATGTACTTGTCCTCCAGAGTCTATTGAGATAGGAAAGAGTCTCTCATTTGTTCCTTCTTGTCGTGCAATTTGTTCCTCAAATACCGATTGAATTTCTACTCAGTCCTTTCGCAGATGGTAAGGACACGCGCTTCTTCATCTGCCGATCAGCAGCCTGAGCCCCAGGCAGCTCCTGTGAGGGGCAGGGGCCGAGGCCGTATCGGAGGCCGTGGTAGCGGCAGAGGTCAGCCCCCGGCAGCTATTCCAGAGGTGGAGCCTCATATTGAGACTGGCGAGGAGGTTCCAGTCCCAGCAGCTCTAGTAGGCCCAGCTCAGGTCCCAGGAGAGGCTTTATTTTCCCCGGATCTTAGGGAGGCTTTGGTCAGTATAACGAGATTTATGGACAGCATTGCCAGAGCAGGTTTATTACCAGTTGCACCAGCCGCTTCTCAGGTTGGAGGAGGGGCCCAGACTCCTATTGCTCGTACTCCGAAGTGAGTAGCTCCTCAGCCTCAGGCACCAGTGGTTCAGCCAGCTGTGGCCACTCAGTCAGGTACCACAACTCAGGCCGGAGATGGAGCGGACATGACTTCTGATTCTTTATGGAGACTTGATCGGTTCTCTAAGCTGTTTACCACTACCTTCAGCGGTGCCACATTAGAGGATCCTCAGGATTTCTTATTCAGTTGCCATGAGATTCTCAAGACTATGGGAATAGTGGAGTCCAATGGAGTTGACTTCTGTACATTCAGGCTTTCAGGATCCGCGAAGACTTGGTAGAGGGATTATTGTTTGACTCGACCAGTAGAGTCCCTAGCTTTATCATGGGATCAGTTTGCAGAGTTATTTCTGGAGAAGTTTCTCCCTGTTACTCAGCGGGATGCACTTCGGAGGCAGTTTGAGCGCCTCCAGCAGGGCACTATGACTATCACTCAGTATAAGACGAGATTTGTTGATTTGGCACATCATGCAGTGGTGATACTTCCCACAGAGCGGGAGAGGGTCCGCAGGTTCATAGATGGGATTAATCAGCCAATTAGACTTCAGATGGCTATGGGAGTGGGGAGCGATATATCATTTCAGGAGGCAGCTAATACAACTCGTAGAGTTGAGATGGCTCTTGCTTGGGGAGGTGGTTATTCTTCAGACAAGAGGCCTCGTCATTCAGCCAGGTTTAGTGGTTCTTCTTCTGGTGGCAGGGAATCTTTTGATAGGGGCCAGTCTTCCAGGCCTTTCCATTACGCCCTTCAGACTTCACAGGGTGGACCAGGTGATCGTGGGTTTCGTAAGCAGTATTTAGATCAATCTCCTATCAGTGCTCAGCCTCTTCAGAGTGTTCGTGGAGGCCATTCAGGTCATCAGGGCCAGCATCCCCATCAGCCTAAGAGTTTCTACAGTTGTGGTGACCCAGGTCATCTTGTCAGGTTTTGCCCTCGAGCAACGGGCAACACTTAGCAGTGGGGCCCTCGTCCCATGATTCAGGCCCCAGCTGACCCTCAGCCTGCCCAGCCAGCCAGAGGAGGGGGTAGAGATCATAGAGGTGGAGGTCGAGACCGTCCAGCCAGAGGTAGAGGTCAGCCAGTTGATGACCATCCTAGGGATGTGGCTCAGAGGGGAGGTGCTGATCCTCGGTTTTATGCCTTACCATCCAGGCCAGCGGCGGAGGCATCAGATGCCGTGATTACAGGTATCATTCTTGTTTGTGGCAGAGGTGCTTCAGTATTATTTGAGCCTGGGTCGACATATTCATATGTGTCATCCTACTTTGCACTGTACTTGGTCGTACCTAGCTGTTCTCTGGACATTCCAGTTTATGTGTCTACACCGGTGGGCGACTCCATTGTAGTCGACCGGGTGCATCATTCGTGCGTAGTTATCTTTGGAGGTCTTGAGACCCGTGTTGATCTGTTGCTTTTGGACATGGTGGGTTTTGATGTCATATTGGGGATGGACTGGTTGTCCCTATACCATGCTATCCTAGATTGTCATACCAAGACTGTGACCTTGGCCTTGCCAGAATCACCCCGACTAGAGTGGAAATGTGCCTCAAGCCACTCCATTCGCACTGTCATTTATTATGTTAAGGCTCGACGCATAGTCGAGAAGGGGTGTCTAGCTTATCTGGCTTATGTTCATGATTCCAGCACAGAAGTTCCTTCTATTGAATCAGTCCCTATTGTACGGGAGTTTCCTGAGTTTTTTCCTTAGACCTGCCGGGCATGCCACCCGACAGGGATATTGATTTCTGTATTGATCTGGCACCGAGCACTCAGCTCATCTCTATTCCACCCTATCGTATGGCCCCGCCGGAATTAAAAGAGTTGAAAGATCAGTTGCAAGACCTTCTTGAGAAGGGCTTTATCAGGCCCAATGTTTCCCCCTGGGGAGCACCTGTGTTGTTTGTAAAGAAGAAAGATGACTCGATGCGGATGTTTATTGATTATCGGCAATTGAACAAAGTGACGATAAAGAACAAGTATCCACTGCCGAGGATTGATGATTTGTTTGACCAGCTCCAGGGAGCGGGTATTCTCAAAGATAGACTTGAGGTCAGGCTACCATCAGCTGAAGATCAGGGCGGCTGACATTCCTAAGACAACCTTTTGCACTAGATATGGGCATTATGAGTTCTTGGTCATGTCCTTCGGGTTGACCAATGGCCCAGCAGCATTCATAGAGTTGATGAATCGGGTGTTCAGGCCTTACTTAGA
The DNA here is from genome assembly GCA_032618575.1 of Nicotiana noctiflora. NCBI lineage: Eukaryota > Viridiplantae > Streptophyta > Magnoliopsida > Solanales > Solanaceae > Nicotiana > Nicotiana noctiflora. The sequence continues at coordinate 47,140 of JASVEL010006725.1, forward strand.
TCTGTTCATGATAGTCTTTATAGATGACATCCCTGGTATACTCCCGCAGCCAGGAAGAGCACGAGCAGCACCTCAGAGTGGTTCTTCAGACTCTGAAGGATAATCACCTATATGACAAATTTTCGAAGTGTGAGTTCTGGTTGAGTTCGGTGGCATTTCTGGGCCATATTGTATCAGTGGAAGGTATTCCGGTGGACCCAAAGAAGATTGAGGCAGTCCAAAATTGGCCTCGACCAGCTTTAGTGACTGAGATCCGGAGTTTCTTGGGGTTAGCCGGTTACTACCATCGATTTGTAAAGGGGTTTTCTTCTATTGCAGCCCCGATGACTAGGTTGACCCAGAAGGGTGCCCAGTTCCAGTGGTCAGAGGAGTGTGAGGCGAGTTTTCAGAAGCTCAAGATAGCCTTGACTACAACACCAATGCTGATACTACCTACGGGTGCAGGGTCTTATACAGTTTACTGTGACGCATCTCGTATAGGGCTTGGAGCGGTATTGATGCAGGATGGTAAGGTTATTGCTTATGCTTCGAGGCAGTTAAAAATACATGAAAAGAATTATCCAGTTCATGATCTGAGTTAGCAGCAGTGGTTCATGCCTTAAAAATCTGGAGGCATTATCTATATGGTGTGACATGTGAGGTGTACACTGATCACAAAGCCTTCAGTACTTGTTCAAGCAAAAGGAGTTGAATCTACGATAGCGGAGATGGTTAGAGTTGCTGAAAGACTATGATGTTACTATCCTATAATACCCAGGTAAGGCCAATGGGGTGGCTGATGCATTGAGTAGAAAGTCTGCCAGCATGGGTAGTCTTGCATTCATTCCGGTCAGTTAGAGACCATTTGCTCTAGATGTCTAGGCCTTAGCCAACAAGTTCGTGAGATAAGACATTTCTGAGCCTAGCAGGGTGTTAGCCTGCACGGTCGCTCGTTCATCTCTATTAGAGCGGATCCGTGAGAGGCAATTTGATAATCCGCATTTGCATAACTTGAGAGATACAGTACAGCGGGGAGGTGCCACGAAGGTAAATCTAGATGATGATGGGGTATTGAGATTGCAGGGTCGAGTTTGTGTGCCCAATGTTGAAGGGATTCGATAGTTGATCTTAGCGGAGGCCCACAGTTCGCGGTATTCTATTCACCCGGGTACCGCGAAGATGTACCAGGACTTACGGCAGCACTATTGGTGGCGCATGATGAAGAAAGATATCGTTGCGTATGTCGCTCGGTGTCTAAATTGTCAGCGGGTGAAATATGAGCACCAGAGGCCTGGTGGTGTGTTCCAGAGAATCGAAATTCCTGAGTGGAAATGGGAGCGGATCACTATGGACTTCATTACCGGACTTCCTTTGACTCGGAGGAAATTTGATGCTATTTGGGTCATTGTTGATAGGCTGACCAAGTCAGCACACTTCATTCCAATATCTGTCTCCTACTCGTCGGAGAGGTTAGCGGAGGTTTACATTAGGGAGATTGTTCGTCTCCATGGGGTGCCAGTATCTATTATCTCTGATCGGGGAACGCAGTTTACCTCGCGGTTCTGGAGAGCGGTCCAACGGGAGTTAGGCACCCAGGTTCAGTTGAGTACAGCATTTCATCCTCAGACGGATGGCCAGTCCGAGAGGACTATTCAGATTCTTGAGGACATGCTTCGAGCCTGTGTTATTGATTTCGGAGGCTCGTGGGATCAGTTTCTACCATTAGCAGAGTTCGCCTACAATAACAGCTACCAATCTAGT
>JASVEL010006726.1:0-141704 GCA_032618575.1 Nicotiana noctiflora
GAAGCTTTTTCGCTTATTTTTTGTCGGGCGGTAAAGTTCCGTCCTGCAAATATGATACAAATTGGTTGTGCCAGTCCTAAGTTAGATGTAGGAAGAGTACCTCAGTATGGTCGATTGCTGAGTGAATGAGGGTGACGATGCTTTCTTTGTTTAGGCTTGTCGCAGCTGCAGCCAGCTTGGCCAGGCCGTCTGCTTCGGCGTTACATGCTCTAGGAATTTGTTGGAAGCGGCACTCGTTGAGCTGTGCCATCAGCTTGTGGATTTCCACTTGATATTTCTGCAACCATTCTTCCTTGATTTGATAAGTCCTGGTGACTTGATTTACCACGAGTTGTGAGTTGTAGTGCAGGATGAGTCGGCGGGCTCCGTACCTCATGGCTAATTTTATACCTACAATAATAGCTTCATATTCTGCCTCGTTGTTAGTCATCTCGAGGCATCGTATGGGCTAGCAAATGATTTCATTCGTAGGGACATCGAGGATGAGTCCCAGTCGGGATCTAGAGGCATTTGCGGCCCCATCGGTGTAAAGAGTCCAGAGGTCGGTGCTCGAGGCGGCATGTAGGGCTTACCTTTCTACCTCTTGCGATATTTTGATGCTGAAATCGGCTACAAATTTGGGACTTGTAACTTGTTGGAGGTTCTAGGAATATATGTGATATCGTGCTCACTGAGCTCTATGGCCCATCTCGCGAGCCGGCCCGATAGTTCGGGCTTGTGAAAGATGCTCCTCAGAGGAAAAATGGTCACCCCTTTGATGGGATGGCATTGGAAATAGGGTCTCAGCTTCCTTGAAGTCGTGACCAGTCCCAGGGCCAATTTTTCGAGGTGTGGGTATCATGTTTCAGCTTCTACTGGGGTTTTGATAATGTAATAGATAGTGATTGCGTACCTTCTTCTTCACGAACCAATACTACGCTGACTGCAACTTCTGACACGGCCAGGTATGTCAGTAGAGGCTCACCTAGTTCCGCTTTTGACAGCAGCGGTGGTGATGATAGATATGTTTTTAGCTGTTGCAAGGCTTGACACATTCGTCATTCCAGTGGAATCCATTGTCTTTCCTCAGGATGCTGAAGAATTTATGCCACTTGTCCAAGGATCGGGAGATGAAATGGGAGATGGCGGTTATCCGACCCATCAATTTCTGGACATGTTTCTTGTTGTTGAGGTTATTGAAGCGATCACATTGATTTGGTCAAGGTAGACTTCGATGTCTCTTTGGGATACGAGAAAGCCTAAAAACTTTCCTAACGCCACACCAGAGGCACATTTCTCGGGATTCAGTTTTATCATATACCTTTTCAGTATTTCGAAGGCCTCCAACAAGTGGTCGATGTGATCTTCCTTTCTGGCATACTTTACCAGTATGTCGTCGATGTAAACCTCCATGGTTTTACCGAGATGTTCCTTGAACATCTTAGTGATCAGTCTTTCATATGTGGCCCCTGCGTTTTTGAGCCCAAAGGTCATCACCTTGTAGCAGTAGGTACCTTGGTGTGTGATGAACGTGGTTTTTTCTTGATATTCTTCGGCCATTAAGATTTGATTATAATTGGAGTATGCATCCAAAAAGCTTAGTAGTTCATGTCCGGCAGTGGCATCGATCAGTTGGTCGATGTGAGGGAGGGGGAAAGAGTCCTTGGGGCATGCCTTATTTAGGTCGGTAAAGTCCACACACATTCTCCATTTTCCGTTCTTCTATTTTATTGTCACTACATTGGTGACCCACTGCGGGTATTTTGACTCTTTGATAGAGCCGTTAGCGAGTAACTTATCCACTTCTTTGCGGACTGCCTCGTTGATCGCAGCGTTGAACTTCCTTCTGATCTACCGTACTTGCGGATGTAAAGGGTCGACGTTAAGTTTTTTGGTAGCGATGTCTGGCGAGATTCCTGGCATTTCTACATGGGAAAAAGAAAATGTGTCTGCATGGTCAGTCAAAAAATCATGGTACTTACTTGGGTTGGTGAGCCTGTGGCCAATGTATGCTTTTTCTTAGGGTTGTGTCAATCAAGTTGAACCGGATTGAGGTCCTCGATCGTGGACTTGCACGCTTCCACAATGTCGGGGTCTTTGATGGTGTCGGTCGCCGGTTCCGTTTGGGTCCCCGACATGGCTAATTGTTATGCTTCTGCGCTTGCCCTGTTTAGCTGTTGGGTGTGGACGCAATCTTGTGTTATGTTGTAACACTCTTGTGTTGTGCATGACTCTCCTTTGATGCTGAATATCCCCCATGGGGTTGGGAACTTGACCACTTGGTATAAACTCGAGGGGACCGCACGCATGGCATGTATCCGTGGGCACGCGATGATAACATTGTATGCTGTTTCTTTGTCCATTAAGTGGAAAGTTGTGTCCAATGTGACTCCCCAGTGAGGATGGGTAGAGTCAATTTTCTTGATGTATGTTCCACTGCATTGTTGAAACCAGTTAGAGTTATACAACATGGTGTTATCCTATCCTTTAGTCCCATCTGCGAAAGGACTCTGGGATGGATGATGCAGGCCCCACTTGCGTGATCAATCATGACTCTCCTAACGTCCATATCAATAATACGTAAAGTGCTAACTAAAGCGTCATAATGGTGAAAATAAAAACCGTCGGCGTCAGACTTATCAAAGGTGATAGTTCCTTCGAGGTCATCGTACCGTTCGTAGGAAATGGTTCGCTTTAGTATGTGCGTGTTGGAAAATTTGACATGGTTGATAGTGACGTCGGTACCGTCTGCGACGATCATGTTTACTGTCCGTGTCGGGGAGGGTGGTTTTGGTGTTCCGCGGGACTACTCTGGCCCGTGTGCGAAATTGGCTTTCCCCTTATTGCTGAGCAGCTCCTTTAGGTATCCTTGGTTTAGCATCCTGATGACTTCCTGTTGTAGGCCTATGCAATCTTCGGTCCTGTGCCCCCGCTCTTGGTGGAATTCACACAGGACGTTTGATTTCCTCGTGGTCAGGTCTGATTTCATTTATGAGGCCACTGTAACTTGGTGCCGAGCTTCTCCAGTGCGTACACTATCTCTGAAGGAGAGACACAAAAATTATGTGATGAAAGTAAAGGGGGCGTACCTCTTTCGATTCTAAGCGGGGCGAGATGACATTGTAGTGCATCTACATGAAGAGGGAGCGGATGAAGAGACCTCATATAAGGTTGATGCCGTTCTTTACTAGGGTGAGGGGGGAGTTCTCGACGTCCCTCGTGATGTCAATCTTTCCTTATGTCTGAATGTATAGTTTTTAGTCATCGGGTCGGCCCATTGAGGTCGTCTTCGTATGCTCGTACTTCGACGTAGTATGCGTTATGGATCTCATCCCAAGTTGTGGGAGGATATGTCATGAGTCAGCTTAGTAGTTTTTGGTTGCTTTGGAACCATCTCAGCTGAGTCTATTTTGAAAGGCGGCTACCGCCATGCCCTCCAACATGTTTGGCAGGCTCATCCTCACCCTGTTGAATCTAGCGAGGATGTTCCTGAGGCCCTCGCCCGTGGTTTGTCTAACGGCGAAGATGTCATTCACCCGTGCCTCTGCCTTCTTCGCTCCAACGTGCGCAGTGACGAACTTGTCTGCCATTTCTTTGAAGGTTGAGATTGCTTTAGCAGGCAGTTAATAATACCATGTCAGGGCTCCTACGGTCAGCATCTCGTCGAACTGCTTTAGAAGCACAGATGATACATGTTCCTTAGACAGGTCGTTACCTTTCACGGTGGTGACATAATGGATGAGATGATCTTCGGGGTCGGCGGTCCCATCGTACACCCTCAGATAAGGAGGCATCGTACACCCCCGGCTTCCACGGAGTAGGGTTGTTCTACGAACCTCCCCACGTTGCGCTTAGGATGTAGTTTGGACACTCCAGGGATCTTCTCGACCCTGTCCTGATGCTTCTTCATTTGGTCGCGGAGGGCCTTATTTTCGCCCTCCATTTCTTCCATTTTTCTCAAAATGGACGCTAGTGTGTCATCATGCATTTATGTTTCGACGGGTTGGTTGTTGGTTCATGTTTCCTCTTGCTCGTCCGTTGTGGCGGTAATACTCGTCGTTGGAGCTGCTTTTGCGTGACTTTGTGGTGATTTTTTCACTAAGCAGCTCATGCTTGTCAACCATTCTTCCAGTAACTTTCTGACCGCCGGGGGTGCTTCTTTTGTAGCGGATATGGGAGCTTCTTTGTCCTGCAAGGTCGCAAGGTTCCAGGATGGGGAAGGTGAAACATCTGTCTCTGGCGTGGTATCTGGGGTGGTGTTGATGGTAGCTCTACCATCAACTTCGTTCAAGGAGCTCAGGAGGTTGGTGATGACTTCCATTATAGCTTTGGACCTGGTGTTGTTTTCGGCCATTTTGGGGTTTTTGTAGGAGACAGATGATGTGGTTATCTGATCCTTCGGGTGTATATAATAGGTTTGATTATCAAAATTCCCACAGACGGCGCCAAATTATTTGACTTAAAAGCTATCGATTGCTTTATAAGTTAGGGACAGTCAAAATTAATGAAGAGGTAAACCGTAATCAAATACAATAAATTTCAAAGACAGATCTACGATTTATGTGTTATTTATCCTGATGAAGATTGCAACGAGATTATGCGGATTATCAATAAAATCCACTAGGGAGATCAAGAGAGAAATAATAGAGAGAGAATGATAGAGAGAGAGATAGTCAGAAGTTGTATTATTAATGAAATCACATTTGGCCTTACAATAAGGGAAACCCTTCCTTATATAGAAGGAAGGTCCCCTCGTCAAAGCATAATTCATTTAAGGGCTGCTAACGTCCCAAAAATATAAACGGGCGGAGGGGGCAGAGTATCCATCTGGGCGAGTTGACGTTACGCCTTTGTTGTTGAAGACGTACGCCTATGCCATATGGGCGTGAGGAGAGATATACTTGGTCTTTGTGGCCGTGAAAGGAGGCATACTCGACTTTCATTGGTTATATTCGATTCGACCACATACAATTGCTTTAGTAGCTATTTTAACTAGGGGTAGGCATCGGTCAGATTAGTTCAGTTGTGAGTGTTATCGGTTTGACATATTAGTTATCGGTTCATAAATATACTTAACTGATAACCAAACTAATAAAATATCGGTTAATCGATTATTGATCATTATCGATTCGGTTATCGATTTATCCGATAAGATCGATAACTCAATCTAGATTTTAGATGAAGAAATAATGAAGGATAATGTGTAAAGTATAAAGAATATGATAAACTTGCTCTACTGTTGTAAACCCTCTCAAAAAATATGACAAACCTTACGGTATTGTTTCTCTGTGTTAGAATGACAAATTTGAGAGGGTTACAACGGTAGATAACAGTAGATAGAGAATTGAAAGAACTGATAAATTTATATATTTGAGGGTAAAATTATAATTTTTTAACGATTTGGGTTCACGGTTAAACTGTTAACAAAAATAAGGCAAACCGAGACCCGAGCCAATAACCCAATAGTTAAATAGTACTAAACTGTTATCGAATCATTAATTTAATAATCCGATACTAATAAGCTTTTTCCAGTTTAGGCTATTGGTATTATATGCCCAGCCCTAATTTTAGCAAAAAGTTAGCTATTTTTACACAAGGTTTGAAAATTTGGCTAAACTTTAAATAACAGGGTATAAAGAAACTAGCCCATACCATTTAAAAGATTAATTAGGTTACTTCTCCATAGACAAACGGACTTAAATATGTTATGTTGTTGGAGTCCAATTAAAAAATTGACCAAGAATGACCAAACTCAACGGAATATTTGCAGTCGTATCCTATATTTGTGCTATCTTTTAACTTGTATATTAATTTTAAAAATTATTGATTTGGTAGCCAGCTGACAAAAAATTTATAATAATATGACAATTACACCCCTGACAAAAATATAAAACCAACATCATGCATTTATCGTGTGATCTGCAATCTTATTCATGAAAAAAAAGATCTTCTCCTCTCCTCTCAGTAACTTTATCAAAAAGCTAGAAACTTATCCAATTCATCTTCAGAATCACACTTGCATGAAGGTGTTTCAGGTTGAAGCTACTTCATGCTAATGTTGCATAAAGTTTGTATCATGTTGAAGCTAAAATTTCATGGTAGCTAAAATTGAAGTTATATATCATGCAGTATACAATTTTGTTATAAGTTTAATTTGAAACTTCAGTCTAAACATGCTGAAGTTATTTAGTTTATTTGTTGAAACGTCATATTAAACAAGCTTTTTAAGTTCATTTCCTAAAACTTCAGACTAAACATTCTTAAGTTTTTGTCTTGCAATATGTAATTTTCTAAAGAGCTTTTGCTAATGCATGCTAAAGTTATTTAGTTCATTTGCTAAAACTTCATACCAAAACATGATGAAGCTTTGTAACACAGTCTATGATACGCTCAAATTACACTTTATAATTAGCATAAGGCGATCGGTGTCAAATATAGTAACCCAACTAGGTTGGGGTCGAATCCCACAAGGAATAGGTGTGAAATGATCACTTCAATTAGTGTGTTACCCGACTCAAATCTTGAATCTATTCCGTCAGAAGTGACATAGAAATGGTGTAAGAGTGATAGTATGAGTGAAGGTTGGTTTAGAATATTTAACTAATGAAGATGCTTAATGTAATAATCTATAAAATTGATTAAACCAAGGTTGTGTTCCCATAAATGTAGTGTAATGCCATAGGTGTTAATATGATATATTTCTAATGGTTGATTATTGATATGCAATTGATTTCTAAGCAACTACCCAATATTTCCCAATACTTGAGTAGTATGTCCTCTCTTGCTTTTTCCCAAAAGTCTAAGAGTCACAATGTATACCAATCAATAAATGCCAAATACAAACCCACTTATCCCTAAGCGATTCTATTAAACGAGGTGTAAGGCCTCGAGTTTTTGTTCTTTACTTCTTCCAAAATCTAACCCACTTTCCCAAGCAAGGTAGGACTTTATTGGCTTTAATTAGTGTTTGCAACCACCAATAATAAATGAAGAATGAGAAGTGAAGAAATATCAACCAACCATTATGCATATATTCAATGTTAAACACCCATTTACATAACACCCATTTAGGGTTCACAACCTTAGTATTTAAGTTTAGCCACACATGCTAAAATATAAAACACAAGGTGTAATAAATGTCATAAATGCTTACAAAGTAAAAGATTCTTCAACCAAAAGCTTCCAAAAAGATGAAGTAATAAAGTCTTGGAGTGTAGTATAAAGTCTGCACAAGATGCCCTTACACAAGATTCTAAAAAGCTATTTATAGAGGGACCAATATCTGACAAAAAGCGGACAAGTTTGCCCTTCCAGGTAACGTATGCGACCGCAGATCTGTCGCATAACAGGTCTGCGGTCTGCATCTTGAGAGGCGGCGTCGCGGATAGGAACACTAGCTGTTCATGTGCTGATCGCATTACCACTCTGCGGTCCGCATGTTGATTGTGCAACCGTAGAAAGCACCGCATAATTGACTCTTAGGTTTCCTTTGTGTTCATTATATGGCAGAAGTGCGGACCGCATATTGAATGTGCGATCGCAAAAGACATCGCATTCTTACCATGCATTTCAGCTCCATTCACTGTTTAGTTCTGCGATTTGGTTGCTTATTTGCGGTCCGCACATGATGTATGCGACCGCATATTGGTCCGCAGATTTGCTCTTTTGCACAACTTGCCCTCTTTCTTATCTTTTTGTGTCCATTTTTATGTCCTTGGTCTTTTCTTCCTCTTTATCTGTAAAACCACAAAATCACATGAGTATGGACTACATTTTGCAATGAAACAAGTTAATATAATAGAAATTAGTATGTAAATGTGCCGAATCTCTCCGGCACATCAACACCCCCAACTTAAGCTCTTGCTTGTCCTCAAGCAAGCAGAACACACCTACGCCACACTTATTTCTAACACTTAACACAATAATGACACAAGATTTGTGCTAATGTTCAGTTCTTCAAGCATGTATTGGAACAATCGCTCCACTCCTCCTTGACTAAGAGAAAACATGTAGAGACAGACCAATCATGCAAGCTTTGAGCCTCACATTGTGACTAAATGTTACCCTCAGCTGACTGCATTTGCATTAGACTCTAAAGGCTCAACTTAAGTAAATTCTGCAGTTCAAGCACTCTCACCAGAAATGATGTCCTATACTCACCATATTTACAATATTCACAAGGACAAGTCAAAAAAAGAACACTCTCAGAAAGAACTTCAAGTCCCACTACATGTCATACCATAGGCTTGCCCTTATTTTAATTCGCCACTTCTTCAAGAATGATCGGTTGGAGGTCCCATAAGGACTTTTTAGGCTCATAATGTAGGTTTAGGAAAGGTTAGGTAAGCATTTGGGTACATATGACTTCATCCTCCTTGAACACTACTTACAAGCTTCATTCTGTTGCATTTTGGTTTTCTTTAACTCACATAGCCTCATTAGCATCTAGTCCCCGATTATAGAACCATCTTGCATACCTCTTCCAATTTTTATTCAAGTCTTCACAATGTATATCTATATTTTTTTTATTGGAGCTTGAATACATTAATACACACTATGAGGTATGTGGCCTTAGACTCAATGTATAACCTTGCCTATCTCCCTTTGACACCACCCCCAACTTAGGCTTTTAGCCTCATTTTCAATGTTCAAGGAGGGACGGGTTCAAAAGAGGGGATCATTTTGCAAAAAGGGAATGGTTTGTACTGAGTCGGCCAAAGAAAGGTTTGAAGGCTCAAAGAGGGGTACTAGTGATATTATTTACTCAATGGTAGGTTTGAAAAGCTAGAGAGATGTTTCAAATTAACACAACGAATGCCTAAGTTCATTCCTCCAACCGGACATACTATCATTAGTATTGAAAGACCAACCAGGCAAGTTCGAGATGATAGAAGTGGACACAAGAACTATATATAAGTAGAACATCTCACTTACACACATTGTACTTGAACTGCTTAATTCACATTGTTTAGCACTTTCGAGCAACTACTTTGCAATTTCAAGCTTTTATGGGTCGCTATAGAGTTACAAAGTGAACCTTAAATTCACAAGATTGGTCATAGAGACAAGTACCCTTAAGACAGTCGCCAATCTATCTATCATTGGGACGAGTCGAAAAAAATGACTATAGGAGGATATGTGCTATGTACAAGTATGCATGCTTGGCACTGAACAATTTCACTAACTGGTCACATTGATTTACACACGAGGTTTTGATTCTACTATTACACTCTGGGAAAAGAATCAGACAAAGAAAAACCAAGAGGAATTTGATTGGCTAACTAATCATAAATAAATATTGACATATCAAAACATTGTATATACACTGCTTTATAGATCAAAGTTGTACAAGTTTGATACACAAAAGCACAAAATGGCAATATCAAATCAAAACACCAAAAGTACCCCCACCCCCAACTTAGAATGATGCATCGTCCCCAATGCAGATAATAAAAGTGCAAAGTGTGAGGAGAGACTCCCTGAGGCACACTAAGTGCTATGGGAGTCGGCAGCTGGCTGTGTGCCGGGGTGATCACCCTCATGTGTATCTGCCATAGGCACAGTCGAGGGTGCGACCTCTGCTGCCGGTGGAAGCTCTGGTGTAGAAAGCAAGGCTGGCACTGGAGCTGATGGTGGGGCTGCTATGACCACAGCCGGCATCTGAGAGCTGCTAGATGCCTCAGCTGATATATGAACTATGGGGCCTCCTCAGTCAATCAATGATCTCTGTAATGCCACCTCAAGCTGAGCGCGCTCATCCTCATCCACAACATCATTCTCCCGAGGTGAAGCTGGAGTTGTTGCCTTCCCCTTGTCTACAGGCTGCGGAGTATCATCGCTGGAGAATCCCGAGTCATCCTCATCTTCATCATTGTCACTACCTCCCTCAGCTTCCTCATCAGAGGCAATAACAACACGGCTAGGAGGAGCTGGGCCTGTGAGTCTCCGGGAGTAGGAACGACTGGGTTGGCCATTAGGTTGGTGAAATCAAGGCCTAAATCAGGCACCTCATCAGCACTCTTGTCACCTGCTCCAGAAAAGAAGGATGAAACATCGAAGTACAGGTTTTGCATCTTTTGAAATTCGACCTTCATCGAGGCCACCTCTGTCTTGAGATCGTGCAAACCGGGCATTTCTCCCCTTTCTAGCTTCTCCACCCTCAACTCAAGCCCTTGCAGTCGCTCAGCATATGCTATCTGTTTTTGCTGAATCTCTGCTATGGCGGACTGAATGGGAGTGAGAGCTTGCTTGATTAAATTAGGCAACGTCTTAACAAGCTGGTCGACTTTGGATTTTACATGTTTGGCTAAAAGACCAAGCTGTGAAACTACCGGAGTGGTTGGATGAGGCCGAGCAGTAGCATTAGAAGTCTGAGCAGTGGTGGAGGGAGCGGAAGACTGTGCCGCATCATCATGAGCAATAGGGGGCTGGGATGAGAGTAGGTCTTCCTCAACAACTGCTGGAGGAGGTATCACCGCATCAGCAAGGCGATTGATGTCTATGATACCTTGCTCCTGACTTGTCGTATCCCGGAGGTCAACAGGAACTTGGGCCTCATGGCACAAAGCAGTGATCAATGACGGGAATGGAAGAGAGGTGGCATCTTGCATTGCTCTTCTCCCTATTTCTTGAAAAATTATTTCTCCCACATTCACTTTAACGCCCTGCATGATACAAGCAATGAGGAGGGCCTTCTCGATGGCGATGTCTGTCTCATGATTCGTTGGGATCAATCTGGATGCGAGAAATGCAAGCCAGTATCTCCCTTCCCTTGAGAAGCTCTCCTTATAAATCTTTTTCCCCGGTTGTATCCATGCAGGGGTTCCAGTTGCGATGACGGAAGCAATCCAGCTTCTTTCACTCTCTCTGTTGGCAAATTTGGCTTTATACTCAGATGTGGAGGTGTCCCCATCCCAGTATGGGATCAACAACTTGTTTATGGCTTTTGCACTGCATTTGACTGGGATACCTCGAACTTCCACCTTGTCGAGGTACATCTTTTGCCTTTTATGCTGTTTGGTCCGGGAAGCTCCATAATTGGCATAGAACTCCCGAACAATGGATTCATTGTATTTGGCCGGAGGGTCAGTGAATCTCATCCATTTTCTCCGCTTGATGTTGGTAAGGATGTGGGGGTACTTTTCTTTAAGCCCATTTAGGCTCAATTGCTTCTCAGGGAGGAGCTTTGTCCGTTCAAGCCCGGCTTTATATTTATCCCTCGACCCCTCAATACCCCAGTGGAGATGATATGAAAGTCCCTCCGCAGCCTGCTTTCTCCTTGCCTCAGCATGTATGTCAACTGCAGGCTGGGTATCTACTTCCTCAGGTTGGTCATTTCCTTCTCGTGGCGAGTCCACTCATTGTCTTTTAGAAGCGCGGGGCCTGTTTGCAAGTCGTTTTTGAGCCATGTCTGTAAAGGGAGCATTGTTAGTATAGGCAGGAGGGTAGAGAATAGGAAACATTTAACTGAGAGCAAGGATGCGACGCACTCTTCGATCGCAAAACAGGACTGCGGATCGCAGAGTAGTCGCAAAAGTTTTTCTGCTAAAGTGCCAATCCATTCTGCGATGATATATGTGGTCGCATAATGGTTATGCGGACCGCATAGTCATCGCAGAATGGCTCCTTGCAAAGTCCAAATTTCTCAGTTCACTGTTTTACTTTGCGTTGAGTTTGCGGACCGCAGATCAATTCTGCGGCCGCATACTCGATCGCACATTTCAATGCTTGAGAAGGCTACAAAGGTGACAGTTATGCGGTCACTTTGCGGACCGCAAAGTGATAATGCGATCGCATAGTGACCGCATAAATTGTCTTTTTCATCTGACCTAGGGTTAGGTCTGTGACAACAATGCGGTTCGCATTTTACACATGCGGACCGCAAAACTGAGCAACTTAACGCAACAGTTCAACAGTTCAACCATGGGTGCCCAATCTTCAACCAATTCCTACCCCAATATCTAATTCATTACTACCCTAGCCATGCAATTACGCCCACAACCATTTCCCACAACTTTTTCCTCAAACTATTTAAACAATGGAGAAGGGGGAAACAATAGACGTACCAGATGTTGAGAATGCTATTGATTTATAGGAGGATGCCAAAATTTGAAACGCTCAAATTACACTTTTATAATTAGTGTAAGGCGGTCGGTGTCAAATATAGTAACCCAACTAGGTTGGGGTCGAATCCCACAGGGAATAGGTGTGAAATGATCACTTGAATTAGTGTGTTACCCGACTCAAATCTTGAATCTATTCCGTCAGAAGTGACATAGAAATGGTGTAAGAGTGATAGTATGAGTGAAGGTTGGTTTAGAATATTTAACTAATGAAGATGCTTGATGTAATAATCTATAAAATTGATTAAACCAAGGTTGTGTTCCCATAAATGTAGTGTAATGCCATAGGTGTTAATATGATATATTTCTAATGGTTGATTATTGATATGCAATTGATTTCTAAGCAACTACCCAATATTTCCCAATACTTGAGTAGTATGTCCTCTCTTGCTTTTTCCCAAAAGTCTAAGAGTCACAATGTATACCAATCAATAAATGCCAAATACAACCCACTTATCCCTAAGCGATTCTATTAAATGAGGTGTAAGGCCTCGAGTTTTTGTTCTTTACTTCTTCCAAAATCTAACCCACTTTCCCAAGCAAGGTAGGACTTTAATGGCTTTAATTAGTGTTTGCAACTACCAATAATAAATGAAGAATGAGAAGTGAAGAAATATCAACCAACCATTATGCATATATTCAATGTTAAACACCCATTTACATAACACCCATTTAGGGTTCACAACCTTAGTATTTAAGTTTAGCCACACATGCTAAAATATAAAACACAAGGTGTAATAAATGTCATAAATGCTTACAAAGTAAAAGATTCTTCAACCAAAAGCTTCCAAAAAGATGGAGTAATAAAGTCTTGGAGTGTAGTATAAAGTCTGCACAAGATGCCCTTACACAAAATTCTAAAAAACTATTTATAGAGGGACCAAGATCTGACAAAAAACGGACAAGTTTGCCCTTCCAGGTCACGTATGCGACCGCAGATTTGTCGCATAACAGGTCTGCGGTCCGCAATCTTGAGAGGCGGCGTAGCGGATAGGAACCCTAGCTTTTGATATGTTGGTCGCGTAACCATTCTGCGGTCCACATGTTGATTGTGCGACCGCAGAAAACACCGCAGACTTGCCTCATAGGTTTCCTTTGTGTTCATTATGCGGCAGAAGTGCGGACCGCATATTGGATGTGCGATCGCAAAAGACATCGCATTCTTGCCATGCATTTCAGCTCCATTCACTGTTTAGTTCTGCGATTTGGTTGCTTGTTTGCGGTCCGCATATGAAGTATGCGACCGCATATTGGTCCGCAGATTTGCTCTTTTGCACAACTTGCCCTCTTTCTTATTTTTTTGCGTCCATTTTTGTGTCCTTGGTCTTTTCTTCCTCTTTATCTGTAAAACCACAAAATCACATGAGTATGGACTACATTTTGCAATGAAACAAGCTAATATAATAAAAATTAGTATGTAAATGTGCCGAATCTCTCCGGCACATCAGTCTACAGATTTATCCTGAGTTTTATCTGAAACTCCAGTCTAAACAAGCTGAAGTTTTTTACTTCATTTGTTGAAACTTCAGCTTAAACATGTCAATTGTCTTTTATTAAAGAAGGACAAAATTATCTTTTTAAAATAATTTTAATAAAAAAATTGGGTACATATGGAAACGACAAAATAAAACAGGTATAAGTTAAAAGAAGACAACCAAATAGGGTGCCCCGTAAAAATTTTTCAACTCAATATCTCTTAAGTTAGGACCTGCTCAATATGGTACTTTTTGGGGTGGTCTTTAACTTTTAACCTCTGCTTGCCTCATGGGTAAGATTTCAAGATCAAAAGCTAATAGTGTTGAAACATTTGTTAAACTGGAAGTTCTGCTCATCGAACAAGCGAGGACAAAAATTCTATATCATTCGCTTTGGGCTATTTGTTGTACTTGCATTGATAAACTGGCTAAAAGTTACCCTAATGAATACCAAACATTGGTTAAGTACCAAAATTACTTAATAGCTCGTATGCTTTTGGGGCATTTGCATTTATACCCGCTTTTTGTATCGCGTGGTAATTTATGCTCGACTTACAAAAAAATTACAAGCATACCCATTTTCGCATAATTTCAACATATGAGGCTGAAGTGGCAAAGGCAATCACACAAAACTTCAGTATTTTAGTAGCGGGGCCTGAAGTTTAGCTCTAGAGCTGAAATCTTTATTTTGTAACTGTCGAACTTCAGGTGCAGAGCTGAAGTTTTTGTTTAACTGGCGAACTTCAGCTCTAGAGCTGAAGTTTTTGTTTTGTTACTGGTGAACTTCAGCTTTATAGCTGAAGTTTTTATTTGTAACTGGCGAACTTCTGCTTTAGAGCTGAAGTTTTGTTTTTTAACTGGCGAACTTCAGCTCTAGAGCAGAAATTTTTGTTTTATAACTGGCGAACTTCAGCTCTAGAGGTGAAGTTTTTATTTTTGTAACTGGTGAAGTTTTTGTTTGGTAATTGGCGAACTTCAGCTCTAAAGTCGTAATTTTTATTTTGTAACTGTCGAACTTCAACTCTAGAGCTCAAGTTATTTAGTTTATTTGCAATATGCACTAATACCCAACAAAAAATTATAGTGTGTTGAAGTCTAAACCCAAAAATGCATTATATGAAGCACTTAAGAAGATCAAATCAGGTACGTACATTGAACGTGTAAATAGAAAGCCAAAAATGTCAAAGCATTCGGGAGGCAGTCTGTCTTGTGAATTGCTGGAAGATTTCGTAACGACATTGGTCTTTCAACCAATTTTTGCAAATTAGTTGCTAAAGAAAGAAGAATGGTGTCGTCGATAGAGGCTGAAACAAACTATATTTGTTGTTGAGATGGAGAAGAACAACTGAAATTCATATAAGTACGTAATCATTCATTACCATTAACTACATTACTAATAAAACGCCCCGTATAATTTTTACTATGCTTTTACATGTAAAATTGATCGATTATATTAAGTGGGGCTGTAATAAAATGGGCCACCAAAGCCCACAATTTTGGATATGCTCAAACAATTGAAGATCTATGTATGTTTATCATGTTGTCTTGTGATGCACTACGAAAAAACGTGCCAATCCGTCAAGCAATTTAGGAAATCTCTTGGGGTTATTTGGTTCGTAAATTAGATATATGAATATTGTAGTTTGTGAAACACTTCAATCCACATATTGTTAATACATATATTATCATTTTAAATTCACTATAGTGTAAGACTATGCATTATTTAGATTTCCTCATAATTGATTGCAATAAAAGGTTTCTACAGGATGCCTCCTTTCACCAACTTTTCATCACTGCAAAATAAATTAAATAAATGTAGAGCTTCAATTGCATTGTGTGAGATGTATAGAGCTTAAATTAGTGCTTCTTCAAATTAAATTTATTAAGATATTACTATTTTATTCGATTTTCAAAGTTGTAACAACAGAGAAAAAGATAAGTAATAGTTGCTTTGGACAGCAGTTAAGCAACATTATAAAATAGGAATATAAAATACATTAACTACAAGTACATCTTATCATCAAGACCAATGCTACATCTGATGAACAACATGAGGTAATTAAGAGCTGACCCATAACTCCTTTGACTTAATTAAAAATGTTTTGATACAGCTATCCACAAAAATAAAATTATTTATTTTTGTTTTCCTATTTATTTTTCTACCCATAAACTAATTACTTTTCCTATCATAATAGTTTTCGTAGGAAATGTTTTCATTATTTTTCATTATTTTTCTATTCTTTTTTATTTCTATGCTTCTTTTCTTCTTTTTTTTCTTTTGTTTTCTTTTCTGCTTTTCTTTTTTCTCGTTTTCTTCTTATTTTTTCCTTTCTTTCTTTTCAAATTTCATTTAACTTTTTTTATATTTTTTTCTCTTATTAATTTAATTTCATTTACTGTATTCATTATTTTTTATTATTCTTTTTTTATACAATAAGAAAAATAATTGATATAGTAAATATTTGTTCACCTTTTTTAATATAATTAGTACAATATACGTTTTTTGTATTTTTTAAAATTCAATTATTAAACTGAAATAATAGCAGTTGTCACTTGACCTAATACACTGAATATCACATTGACTGTTGTTGAGCACCATAAATTACATAATCATATTTTAAGAATCAACACATGATTGCCATGCAAACCTTGGTCTACTTGCCTATAAATATCAATACACACTCTACGATTAGCAGTAATGTAACCAGTTATTGAGGAAGAAAACATAATCTACGGCAACCAAAACTCCATGTATACTAGTTAGAATAAAAATGATAATAAAATATTAAAAAATTTCATTCAAAGTATAAGTAGCAACAAAGACTTCTAGTACCATGTGATACCAATATGGTATATATGTATACCAACAGAGCATACGATTTCTCTAAAATATTGCTACAACTATCTGCGACTATACTACTGTACCAAAATATTAAAGGACGCTATAAATGTATGATAAAATTATATGCTTGTATTGCAAGCTAAATATTGCAAAACAAATTGCTCATAATACATATAGTTTATGTCCATCGGCACACAAAATTTCAGCATTGCAACTCATGTTCATATAAATAATTTCATAATAGAATTCACTTAAAATGCAACTAAAACAACCAAAACAATATTCAAACTACCATATGACACCAATATGACATATCACTATACCAGCATGGTATAGAGTTTTACTGATTAATTTCCGGCAACTATATGACTATAATACTATTACGTCACACGCATGCATAAAGAGAAAATAAAAAGATAGTGTACAACATATTAATATAATAAGGTATTTCAAGAATTGTACTATATTACTATTATTAAAATAAAATCAAAACATTGTACCAATTAAATGCAGCTAATACAACCTAAAATTGATTCAACTAGCATATGATACCAATATAGTATATAGCTATACTAATATGGTATATAGTTGGAATGAATAGTATACTAAAATGGTATATTTGTATACTATTTGGGTATACAATACCAATTTGGCTTCTTCTCTGATTCAACTATATTTCAACTCAAATTTCTAAAATAAACTACGAATCTCCACCAAATTGAGTAAAACTTTAGCTACAAACTCCAATTAACTTTCCAAACAAACTCATACAGGATCGGACCAAAATAATTAAAAACTCAAATAAATCAAGTTATGTGTTTCAAGCTTCAAGGTCCTTCAATGGTGGATTTAATTTTTTTGCAATAAATCTCCAAAAATCAGCATTAAATGTACAATCTACACATTAAAGAACAATAACTAACGGATTTGAATAGTAAAACAATATAAAAAAAATCATATCTGGCATTGCGAACTCATTCATATGGAGTTTCGATTTTTTTTGTTTCCAGATTTAAAATTACATCCATTATTTTTATGTGATAATGATTAATAATTAGTTGAAAAAAAGATTATCACGGTGTAGTACTCTTGGAGGTTTATAATGGAATTTACATGAATGTGGATCTTTCAAGCGGGAAGAAAATAATGATAGATGGCCAAACGAAACTAGGGATAGGTAAGCTGGTAATTAGTTTTGTTAGAAAGGTATATAATATAATAAGTTTAACAATGGATAAAGACAAATAAATACTTTGCTTTTAATAGGTAGCTTGTGTAATTTCCTCTTAATTAAAAGGTTGATTTACAGTTCAAAAGCACTCTTTTTTTTGGGTATACAAAAACAATGTTGCTTTTGTAGTTGCTTGATACTTCCCCTTATATATCTTGGCTTTAAAAGTTTGTCTTTCTCTCTTGCACGTCTTGCATTACTGATGATCCAAATTTGCAAACCATGTGGGTTTGCTTTGTCTTTAGTTTTTTTTTTTTTAAGTTTTCTTCTCGTGCAAGCTAAGATTATAATGGCCATCAAAAGTAAGCAACCAGAAATAACAAAATTTTGTTACCGAATTAATTTTAAAAATTTCTTGTCATTTTCTTTTTGTATACTTGATTCACGTCCAAGAAATGGTCGTAGTCAATATAATTCGGTCAATTAAGTACAGAGTCGATCCCACAGGGAATTAACCTACCAATTGCAACTTCCACAACCCAAGAACACTTCTGAAGCAGCTTCCCAAAATTTGAATATATTTATGTGGAGGTTTTCTAACAACTAACTTTTGCAAGATAGACTTGAATGAAAGAATTGAATGTTGGGTGAAGAATAAAGAGAAAGACTAAGGTATTGATTTTCCCTATTGATGGAATCCCTTCTGTTTATGCTCATACAAATTGTTAATATTATTCTATCAATCATGAACGCTATTTTTACCGTAATTCTCTCCCGAGCAACTACAATAATTTACTAGTGCACTCTCCCGAGCTATCCTAGCTAGCTTTAATTTGAATAGTTCACTTTAGCTTGCACCCAAGGTTTCGTTATTCCTAATCCCACATTTACGCCTAAAATTATAGATTCCTCCAATAATCTAGGTGTGGTGTTGTTCAACAATATACCTAAATATCCATTCTTTTCCAAGTTATGCACACTAAATAGGCACAGCTAATTGGGGATCCTACCAATTAACTACAACAAGAACGAAGTTGAACAAATATAAATCTAACTAACAATTTATAATCACATAAACTAGAAGTTCAACACTCAATAGGTTCCATCAAAACTTTAGATAAAGAATTAGCTACTCATAATCAAAGAACAAGAATAATAGTTGAATTCATAATCAAAGATTCAATATAAAAGAAAGAAATAAGTTGAGAGAGTTCTCTCTTACTAATTATCTTGCAAAAGTAGTGAATAATACAATACTTGCCTCTCTTAGGCGAATCCTATAATTATATAGAGGGTTTATGTTACAAAATTTGAGTTTTTACAAGTTTGGCCTTCAGAAATTCGGCGTCGTCCGCGGTCCGTCCGCGGTCGCGGATGGACCGCGAGAAATCAAGTCCTCTGAAGTCTGTTTAGGTTCCGCGAGCCTCTTTTTCCGCGGTTCATCCGCGGTCGCCAATGGACAGCGGATGAACAGTATCGCGGGTTCTTCTTTCTATTTTGTAATGCAAACTTCACTCTTGCTCTACACTTGGCCTTTTTACCATCTTATGACTCCAAAATTGCTCTTTTAGTGTCCAATGGCTCATATATACCTATAACACACCAAAAACACTAATAAAAGCATTTTGTCATCATAAACAATATATAATCAATAATAAAGAGTGTTTATTTAGGGCATAAATATAGTCAAATTCACCTATTATCAATAGCCCACACTTAAACCTTTGCTCATCCTCGAGCAACCTGACTCACACTTTAGGCCAATTTTATTAATGTCTTCCCCAAAATATGTCACAAAAGCTATCTTTCATGATTAACCTAAGACATGCACAATCCTTACCTAACCGTAAACTCAAATGCCAGCACATTATTGTTTACTCTAGTTATTATCACAGACTTGCAAATTTACCTTTTCCTTCCCGAGTTACATGCCCTCACACAATTTATTGAGAGAAGTTCCCACACATAAACAATTTAGAACATGGAACTTATAGATATAGTAAAACTTTCACTCACTCTCAATAAAGAACATTCATATGCATACAGACACACCATAGGCTTGCCCCTAGTGTAATACTCCACTAATCGAGTTATTCAATCATAGATCAAGAGGTCTTTAAGGGTTGTAATGTTGGCTACGGGACGGGTAGGATACTTTTGGTTATAGTGGCTAACCTCCCTAAGCACTTTCTTTCTTTTTTCACAACTTCCCTTTTAGCTTTCTTCCTTATGTCTCCCCTAAACATTCTTTCACCTTTCTTTACTTTTAATCCCCCAATTTTTTTTGTTGGTGTAACTGGCATTTCTAATTACATATATACATTGACTTTTTTTTTATCATTGCTTTGCAACGTATTTACATTATTTTGCCAGTTCACCATTTTCTACCATTGATTCTTGATTTTCCCATTTTCAACTTCCCTTCACCCCACACTTAGACTTTTGCATATTCACTATAACACAAGTGCTTCTAGGAGGTAAAGTAGAACAATATATTATTTCGATTTTTCACGAACATTCAAGGGTTATCAAAGAATAGGATTTAAGCTCAAAGGGGTTAACTAGGATATTATGTACAGGTGAATTCATGTGTTATTGATTTTATGGGGTTACACAAAGAAATGCCTCTATCATCTCTACAACCAAACAACTTCTGTTTCTCTTTGCAAATACACAGGGCAAGTTCAAGGTATCATGTAAAACATATAATGTAAGTAAAATCTCACACACACGTAGCATGCAACTCATTTAGAATCAGGTTCATCCACAAAGTCCTATCAATGTTCAAGCAAGCTGTATTGTGCAATTTAAGGCATATTCTAGAATCTACAGTCAAGCTTAAATAATATATTCTCAAGTTCAATTAAGTTTTGCTAATGTGTATACTTCGGGTTACATGTTAACCTTTGCCCTCTAATCCTAAAAAGAAAAATCTACCTAACCCGGTTCAATAAAAACCCTTAGAAAATAACCGTGGTCAAAAGAAAAATCAAGGGGGAGGTGATACACTACCTAGAAAAAGAAAAAAAAGTAAAGAAAAATTCCTACATGGACTACTTCCCTCAAGAGTACTTGTCCAAATAGTTCGTCATCAGGAAGAGCCCTCTACTCATATTTTTGGATTTTTTCAAATTTTTTATTTTTTTGTGTTTTTATTCCGACTTAGACCCTTAAGAAACCCGTCGCAAAGTGTCCATCATCCGGCCAAGCCAGCTAATATGATTTACAACCACAACTACTATGTACAACATATACAATATAAGTTACCCACCCCACACTTAAAATCATGTCATGTCCTCATGGCATAATAATACAAGTATAGCTCAGAAGGGTGAGAAAACTTACATGTGACTCACTCAGAGTCGGAGACGGTGGCGGGGTCGACATTACACGCTCGACCCAGTGCTCGAAACCATGCAATGAACCTATTTTCCGTCCTAGATTGTCTTTGGGACATCGCGTCCATGCGTGTGTGTATACCATCCACTGAGGTGCATAAATCTGCAACCTCCTCCTCCATAGACCTAAGCATAGGTCTAGTAGACTCGGACGTAGATATGCCCGCTCCTGATGAGCGTGCCCAGAAGGTTCAGCGGAGTCCGTGGACTGCCTGGACTGGACAACCGGCACAAGGTCATCCTCAGCATCTAAATCAATTGGGTCATTGCCGCGACCCACCTGGATGTGAGGGGCCTTGAATGGAGCTTTTAGAGGAAGCTCCCCATCCGTGGGTAGTACCGGAGTCCGGTGGCCGAGGCACAGAGTGGTGACAAGAGACGGGTAGTAGAACCCCTTGGATTTGAGGGGTCCCCTCAGCACCATCTCGTCACCTATTACGCGTGCAATGTCAACATCCCGCTCGGTGACAAAGCACCAAGTCGACAATGCCCTATTAAAGTTCACATCAGTTGTGTTGCTTCAGGGCAGAAACCGATTACATATAATTGTGAACCAACACTTAGCAGTATGGGTGAAGCTGTTAGAATGCAGTGTGTTGTTTCTTATCTAGACTGGGTGACTATCAACATATAAGGCCACAATCAAAGGTGTCCCAAGTGACACCAGGCCTATCGTGGTACAA
This sequence comes from Nicotiana noctiflora, assembly GCA_032618575.1. Classification (NCBI taxonomy): domain Eukaryota; kingdom Viridiplantae; phylum Streptophyta; class Magnoliopsida; order Solanales; family Solanaceae; genus Nicotiana; species Nicotiana noctiflora. Next base: position 21,671 of record JASVEL010006726.1, read on the forward strand.
GTCCACGTCACCAGTAAAAGCGGGCAGTCTAAGAGCCCGCCTAATAGTTTGTACATGAGCCCAAACATACTTACCTCGGACGAAGACTTCTCTGGTCATTCCGTAGGGTGCGTTCGCATAGAACTCCCTAACTAACATTTTGTTGACGAGGGTTGGTTAATCGAACAGGAACTCCATCTCTCTATGTCGGATCTCCTCGTACATATCGGGCTTTTCAGCCTGAATAGCCATCCCATCAATTTCAATCTCCTGTAGCCAAGCTTTAGTAGCCTTGGCATGAAAGTCTGCTTCTGCTTCCTCGCTTGTGAATCGAGACTCGTCATAGGTCTGTGACCTAGATGAGCTTGCTACATTCCTTGATATTTTAGGAGCCATAATCTAGTAAAAGGTTGGGAAGTGGAGAAGGTGGAGATGATGAAGAAATATGGTGGAGGAGTATGGATGATTTGGAGAAGAAGGAGTAGAGAGAAGGAGGAGAGTTTGAGAGATTTTAGAGAGAGAATAGGGGAAATGGGGCGGCTGTTTTGTGATTTGTGAGGGGGGAAGGGTTAGGTTAATTAAAAAAGGGGGTGGGAAAATATGTTACCGTTTAATTTTTCAATTTCCGCGCTGGGTAGATCTGACCGCGGTCAGCTGCAGTTCGTCCGCGGTCGCGGATGGACTGCGAAAGGTGAGAATCAGAAAGACTATTTTTCGCGGTCCATCCGTGACCACGGATGAACCGCGAAAAATTAGTCTCTCTAATTTTTTCGCCAGGTAGCAGCATAATTGTTTTTTGTATAGACTAACTTTAATGGTTACACTTACAACAATTTCGTGGGTTGCCTCCCATGTAGCGCCTGATTTAACGTCGCGGGACGACTCAACTTAGCGCATTTCAAGGCTCGCTAGACCTTTGAGGTTCCTTTAACAGTAGTTCCACCTTCTCATCGATGTCATCCATGCCAACATATAGTTTCAACCGCTGTCTATTTACTTTGAATGTGCGTGAGCTGTCAATAGTTTGGATTTCCACAGCGCCCGATTGTAAGGCGTCAATTACCCGGAAAGGGCCTAACCACCTTTATTTTAGTTTGCCCAGGAACAACCGTAATCTTGAGTTATATAAAAGTACCTTGTCCCCGGTTTTGAAGTTATGTTCTATGATATTCTAGTAATGAAGCCGCTTCATCCTTTCTTTGTATAGTCTTGTGCTTTCGAAGGCCGGATACCAGAATTCTTCCATCTCATGCAACCCGGTGACTCTAGATTTTCCTACTTCATCCCAGCTGAGATTTAATTATTTTAGTGCCCAACATGCTTTGTGATCTAGTTCCACATGTAGATGACAAGCTTTCCCAAACACCAATTTGTATGGTGACATGTCGATTGGTGTCTTAAATGCTGTCCGATACGCCCATAATGCATCATCGAGCTTTCTGGACCAGTCGGTCCTCGTGGCATTCAATGTTCTTGTCAATACACTCTTTATCTCCCTGTTGGAGACCTCAACTTTCCCACTGGTCTGCGGGTGATATGGAGTAGCCACCCGGTGTTTCACATAATATTTGGCCAATAATTTCTCGAATGCCCAGTTGCAAAAATACGTACCCCCATCACTAATGATTGCCCTTGGAGTCCCGAAACGGGTGAAAATGTTCTTCTTCAGAAATCCCACCACCACCTTAGCATCATTGGTGGGTAATGCTACCGCTTCCACCCATTTGAATACATATTCTACCGCAACAAGGATGTACTTATTGCCATATGAGCTGACAAAGGGACCCATGAAGTCTATTCCCCAGACATCAAATACTTCCACTAGTTGAATTGGGTTCATCGACATCTCATGACGCCGGGAAATGTTCCCGGTGCATTAACATTTGTTGCATCCTTTCAGCCACAAGTGTGCATCTTTAAACACCGTCGGCCAGTAGAAACCGTCCTCAAGTATCTTAGCAGTTGTTCGCACTCCTCCAAAGTGGCCACCATATGCAGAAGCATGACACGCCTACAAAATAGAAGATTGTTCAATCTCTGGGATGCATCTCCGGATCATGTTATCGAGGCATATCCTAAACAAATAGGGTTAATCCCAATAATAAAGTTGGCTTTCACGAAAAATCTTTTCCTCTAGACCGATGATAGGTCATGAGGAACAATACCATTGGCCAGGTAATTTGCATAATCTGCATACCATGGCACTTCAAGGAGAGTGGTAGTGAGCAGTTGCTCGTCTGGAAAGGTTTCCAGAATTTCTCCACTCTCTTTGACAATTTCAGCTCCTTCAAGTCGTGAAAAATGATCAACGACTTGATTTTCGGTGCCCTTCCGGTCACGAATTTCAAGGTCGAATTCTTGTAGAAGCAGCACCGAACGAATTAGGTGCGGCTTAGAGTCCTTTTTATCAATTAAGTACCTTAATGATGCATGGTCAATGTATACTATTACCTTGGATCCTATGAGATAGGACCTGAATTTGTAGAACGCGAACAGTACCGCTAGCATCTCATTTTTCCGTCACTGTGTAGTTTAGTTATGCACCACTCAATGTTCTACTAGCATAGTAGATTGGATGCATCAGCATGTCTTTTGTTTGCACAAGCACTGCCCCCACTGCTTAATCACTTGCATCACACATCAGCTCAAAAGGTTGCTCCCAGTTGGGGGCAATAATGATGGGTGCTGTGAACAACCTCTTCTTCAGCTCCTCAAATGCAATCCTGCACTCATCAGAAAATAAAAAAGGGTGATATTTTTCAAGTAACTTACAGAGAGGGTTTGAGATTTTAGAGAAGTCTTTAATGAACCTCCGGTAAAAACCGGCATGTCCAAGAAAGCTTTTAATGGCCTTGACGGATGTTGGTGGAGGAAACTTTGCAATGACATCCACTTTAGCTCGATCTACCTCAATACCTTTGCTTGAAACCCTGTGCCCCAAAACTATACCTTCTTGTACCATAAAATGGCACTTCTCCCAGTTTAGCACAAGGTTTGTTTCCATGCACCGCTTCAGCACTCTTGTCAGATTGACAAGGCATTCATCGAATGAATTCCTACTGAGAAATCATCAATGAACACCTCCATAATATCTTCAACCATGTTGGTGAATATAGCCATCATGCACCTTTGGAATGTGGCAGGTGTATTGCATAGTCCGAATGTCATCCTCTTAAAGGCAAAAATGCCATATGGGCATGTGAAAGAGGTCTTCTCTCTATCCTCGGGGGCTATGGAAATTTGATTGTACCCCAAGTACACATCCAGGAAGCAAAAGTGTGACCTCCCTACCAACCTGTCAAGCATCTGATCAATGAAGGGAAGTGGGAATGTTCCTTGAGGGTGGCTAGATTCATCTTCCTATAGTCCATGCATATTCTCCACCCGATGACGGTTCTTGTTGAGATCAATTCGTTGTTCTTGTTTTTCACCATCGTCATGCCACCTTTCTTTGGCATACATTAAACTAGGCTAACCCAGCTACTATCAGAGATTGGAAAAATAATTCCCGCGTCTAGCCACTTTATTACCTCTTTCTTCACCACTTCCTTCATATTTGGGTTCAGCCTTCTTTGATGTTCCCTGGAAGGTTTGTGCCCCTCTTCCAGGAGAATCTTGTGCATGCAGTACGCGGGGCTGATCCCCTTTATGTCTGCCATGGTCCACCCAATGTCTATTTTTCGTTCTTTCAGTACCTTTATAAGCTTTTGAGCCTACACATCTAGCAAACCAGATGAGATAATAACAGGTAAAATGGAGTTAGGGCCTTGATATTCATACCTGAAATGAGATGGTAGTGGTTTAAGCTCCAGCTTTGGTGGCTTTTCTATGGATGGTTTTGCTGGAGGGGTCTCTCTTTTCTCTAAATGTAGAGGTTCAAACTCCAACTCTCTATCCCAAAACCCCTTACCTTCCAAAGATAGCACCCACTCTGCCAGGCTTTCACCATTTGCCTCTTCTGATTTCATTAGGCATGCCTGAAGTGGATCTTCAGTAGTCAATTCTACATCATCGGTCTCCACTATCACATCCACCGCATCAATGAGAGAGCAATACGTAAACTCACTTGGGTGCCTCATGGATTTTTGCACATTGAATATGATCTTCTCATCATTCAACCTTATCTTGAGTTCCACAGTCTCACAATCAATCAATGCTCTCCTTATGGCTAGGAATGGTGTTTATAAGATTATAGGAATTTCCTCGTCCACCTTGCAGTCAAGAATAACAAAATCGGCGGGAAACACAAACTTCCCTACCTGGATGAGCACATCATCCAATATACCAAATGGACGCTTAACCGTCCTGTCAGCAAGCTGTAATAACATGGAAGTAGGCTTGGCTCTCCCGATGCCCAGCCTCTTATAAATCACCAAGGGCATAAGATTTATGCTTGCCCCCAAATCACACAATGCCTTCGCAAAGGCAAAGTTTCCTATAGTGCATGGAATGGTGAAGCTACCTGGGTCAGATAGCTTCTCAGCAATGGGTCTAGAAACCACTACACTACAAGTCTGAGTAAGAGTCATGGTGGCCAAATCTTAGAAATCAAATTTCCGCGACATCAAATCTTTCATCATCTTAGCATATCCAGGCATTTCTTTCAAAGCTTCAATTAAAGGAATGCTTACTTGGATTTGCTTTAGCATATCAAAGAACCTTTTGTATTGCTCTTCTTGTTGGTGCTTGGCCAACCTTTGGAGGAATGGTGCTGAAGGCCTCTTCTTCCCAATCACTTGGGACTTTTCTTTCTCTATCACTTGCTCCTTAACTTGCTGCTCTGCCGGTTTAGCTACTTTCTCTGTTCCTTGCTGCATATATTCATTTTCAGCTACTGGCTGGACTGTAACTTCTGTCAACCTGGTGGACTCATCCAGTTCAATGGGCACTGGAGTGAGTGTCTCAGCCTGTAAATTACTTCTCTCTCTTTCCTGCTCAGCATTAAGATCTCTTCCACTTCTTAGATTAACTGCCATCAACTGCTTTGGGATTTGATCCTTTGGGTTTGTTTGTGTATCTGCAGGTAATGTCCCTTGAGGACAATTGTTGAGTGACATAGCAATTTGGGCCACCCGTACTTCAATATTCTTGATAGTTGCGTCATGTGCATCTATCCTCTCATTGGTTTTGGCATGTGACCCAATTACGTGCTGCATCATAGCTTTCAACTCTGCGAACCCATCGTCATGTCTGCCTCCATGCTGTGATGGAGGTGGATGATACCCTTGCTGCTGATTGTTGAAATTCTGAGGTCTAGGATATGAAGCCATGTTGTTTGGTGGCCTCATACCTGCTGCATTATACTGTGGTTGAGGAGGTATGTACTGCTGTGGAGCCTGCTGACCCCAACTCTGGTTACCTTGTCGCTGCCCTCCATAATTTGCCACATAGTTCATATCTTCATGCTGGTGATGATGTTCTTGGTCTGCGGCCCATGGATTACCTATGGGCTGGCTAATGCAAGATGTGCATAAACCACCATTGGTAGTGTCTACAATGTGAACTTACTGCTTGACCCCAGATTCTTCCACCTTCTTCGTCAGGATGCTCATTTGTGTCGGTAAAGTTGCCATGTTCTCCTCCATAGTGTTGGATGGATTCAGAGGTACAGAGTGTACCGCTGGAGTAATAGGAGCATTCCCGGTAGTCCACTCGGAGTTTTTAGCCATCTTGTCAAGAAAATTCTGCCCTTCTCTCCAGGTCTCGCTCAGAAAAGCCCCACGTGCTGAGGCATCTACTATATTCTTCATATTATCTGAAAGCCCCATGTAGAACCTTTGACCCAACATCTGTTCAGGAACCCCATGGTGAGGACACATAACCAGCATACCTTTGAATCTACCCCAAGTTTCATGTAATGTCTCCATTGGTTTCTGCTTGAAGCTCACAATCTCATCAATTTGCTGAGATGTCTTGTTAGGTGGATGTAACTTGCTCTGGAATTTCTTGACTAACTCATCCCAAGTTGCAATAGAGTTTATGGGGAGTGAGTTTAGCCATACATGTGCAGCCCCTGTAATTGAGAACGGAAAGAGCAATAGTCTGATGGCTTCCGGAGTCACCTTCGGTTGCCTATGTATCTTGCATATTGAGAGAAAGTTCTTCAGGTGTTGTTGTGGATCTTCAACCTGAGACCCAGAGAATAATCCCTTCTTTTGCAACAAGTGTAGCATGTTGTTAGTAATCTGGAAAGGCTCAGCCTGAATCGTTGGCACAATAATGGCAGTTTCCAAATTATCCGTTGTTGGTTGTGCCCAGTCATATAGTGCACCTTCCTGCGCCTCCTGCACCTCCTGTGCGTTCAATCCAGCTTGCTGGTTTGGGTCATTCATGTTTCTCATGTCGAAATCTAGTTTAATTGGTTGTTGAGATTGCTGAATTTGTTTGATTGCCCTGTTACATGTCCGGAAAGTTTGCTCTGGGTCTGAGAGTCCTTCAATTAGTTCTCCAGTCCTTGCAGATTTCCTAGGCATGCACCTGAGTACCAAATTCAACAACCATCAAAAATTTCAATGTAAAGTATAGAAAGAACTTGACTACACAAGAATCTTGTAGTTCTGTCAATGGCAATTGATAATTCCGTTAATTCCCCAGAAACGGCGCCAAAATTGTTTCACGTCCAAGCAACGGTCGTAGTCAATATAATCCAGTCAATTAAGTCCAGAGTTGATCCCACGGGGAATTAACCTACCAATTGCAACTTCCACAACCCAAGAACACTTCTGAAGCAGCTTCTCAAAATTTGAATATATTTTTGTGGAGGTTTTCTAACAACTAACTTTTGCAAGAATTAAAGACTTGAATGAAAGAATTTAATGTTGGGTGAAGAATAAAGAGAAAGACTAAGGTATTGATTTCCCCTATTGATGGAATCCCTTCTATTTATGCTCATACAAATTGTTAACATTATTCTATCAATCATAAATGCTATTTTTACCATAATTCTCTCCCGAGCAACTACAATAATTTACTAGTGCACTCTCCCGAGCTACCCTAGCTAGCTTTAATTTGAATAGTTCATTTTAGATTGCATCCAAGGTTTCGTTATTCCTAATCCCACCTTACGCCTAAAATTATATATTCCTCCAATAATCTAGGTGTGTTGTTGTTCAACAATATACCTAAATATGCATTCTTTTCCAAGTTATGCACACTAAATAGGCACAGCTAATTAGGGATCCTACCAATTAACTACAACAAGAACGAAGTTGAACAAATAGAAATCTAACTAACAATTTATAATCACATAAACTAGAAGTTCACCACTCAATAGGTTCTATCAAAACCTTAGGTAAAGAATTAGCTACTCATAATCAAAGAACAAGAATAATAATTGAATTCATAATCAAAGATTCAATATAAAAGAAAGAAATATGTTGAGAGAGTTTTCTCTTACTAATTATCTTGCACAAGTAGTGTATAATACAATACTTGCCTCTGTTAGACAAATCCTATAATTATATAGAAAGTTTAGGTTACAAAATTTGAGTTTTTACGAGTTTGGCGTCATCCACGGTCGCGGATGGACCGCGAGAAATCAAGTCCTCTGAAGTCTGTTGAGGTTCCGCGAGCCTCTTTTCTGCGGTTCATCCACGGTCGCGGATGGATCGTGGATAAACAATATCGCTGGTTCTTTTTTCTATTTTGTAATGCAAACATCACTCTTGCTCTACACTTGGCCTTCTTACCATCTTATGACTCCAAAATTGCTCTTTTAGCCTCCAATGGCTCATGTGTACCTTTAACCTACCAAAAACACTAATAAAAGCATTTTATCATCATAAACAATATATAATCAACAATAAAGCGTGATTATTTAGGGCATAATTATAGTCAAATTCACCTATTATAAATACTAATCACACGCAACTATGCCTTATAAAAAGGATTCTGTGGACGTTGCAAATATAATCCAAGTCTTGCACTTAGGGTCAAATCCACATAAAGTTAACATATCAATCAATATCTTCAGACTCACTAACTCTTCAGAATCAGTTTCCAAAATATTCGAATCTCAGTTGAATGTTTCTTTAACAACTACTATTGCAAGTAACTAAATAGCTGAAACTAAACTAATAAGGTTGTAACCAATAATGAGAAGAAGCTAAGGCAATGATTTCCACTATTAATGGAATCCCTTCTATTTATGCTCATACAAATTTACCAACACATCTCTATTAATCATGAACGCTCATCTTACCGTAAATCTCTCCCGAGTAATCACAGTAATTTACTGTTGCACTCTCCCAAGATACACTAGCTTACTTTATTTAGCACAATTTACTTTAGATTACACCCAATGCTTTGTTAACCCTAATCCTGGCTATAAAAGCGTAATTATAGATTCCTCTTATAATCTAGGAGTGGTGTTGTGACGACCCAAAGGGTCATCACTTATTTTATTAATCATACTAAATATGCACAGCTAATTGAGGATCCTGTCAATTAACTATAACAAACATGAAGTTGAACAAATATAGATTAAACTAGCAATTTGTATTCACATAAACAAGAAGTTCATCACCCAATAGGTTCCATTAAAACCTTAGACAAGGAATTTAGCTACTCATGGCTATGGGAAAATAAACTAAGATAGAATTCATCATAAAAATTAAAGAAAAGAAGAAAGATGTTTAGAGTATTCTCTCACAATAGTTTTCCTTCCCATATACTCTAAAATTCAATACATGCCTCTTTCGGGCAAAGTCTAATGGTTTAAATAGGGTTTAGGTCTAAAAATCCCGTCTTTTACACATTGACCCCTGAACTTTCTGTGCCTGCCGTGGTCGCGGTTGAACCGCGGCCTATAACCCTCTTTGAATCTCTAAAGTTCTGAAGCTGCCTTCCATCGCGATTCTGTCGCAATCGCGGTAGAATTGCGGCCAAACTCCTCCTCTGAATCTTCAGGGTTGGGAGGGCGTGTTCTAATGGAAATTTATACATTTGGCCTCTTTTCTCCAATTTTGACTCCAAAACTGCTCCTTAGCCTTCCTTAGACATATATCACCTACAAATCATGAAAAACACTAATAAAAGCACTTTGTTATCACTTTTATCATCAAAACTACACAAGAAGGTGATTATTTAAAGCGTGATTGTAGTCAAATTCACCTATTTATCAATACCCCACACTTAAACCTTTGCTCATCCTCGAGCAAACTAGACCACACTTCTAGGCCTAGCTGTTTAATGCATTGCCCCAATTTATGTCACACCCACTATTATCAATGATCGACCTAAGTAGTGCAAAAATCATACCTCAAATGCATACTCTCATGCCAAGACACACTTGTGTTCACTTTAATTACTCTATCAGAAGTGAAGACTCACTTTTTCTTCCTGCGTCACATGCCCTCACATAAACAAAATCTGAGCGAAGTTACACACGTAAAATTCAATAACAGGGAACCGTATATAGGAAGAATTCAGTCACTCTCAGCAAAGAGCATTCACATGCCACACAGACACACCATAACTTGCCCCTAGTGTACTACTCTACTAATCGAGCCATCCAGTCAAAGATCAAGAGATCTTTATAGGTTGTAATGTAGGCTAAGGGACGGGTAGGATATATTTGGATATAGTGACTAATCTTCCTAAGCACTTTTAATACACACTTCCTTTTATTTCACCTTTATGTTCAACCCAATCATTATTCCACATTTTTTATTTCACGTGTGACCCCCACTTTTCTTTAGATGCAACTGGCTTCTTCTTTTCTTCTTTTTTTTCTTATTTTTTTCCAGTGATTTATTGTACAATGCCAGTTCACCAATCAAACCATTCATTCTTGATTCCTTTTTTTATCACTAACTCCCTACTACCCCACGCTTTGACTTTTATATGTTTTTTAATGATTCAAATGCTTCTAGAAGGTAAAGGTTCAAACAATTAGCTTATTCAAACACAACGATTTGGATCATTATAGGGTTATCAAAGAACAGGCTTCAGTCTCAAAGGCGTTAACTATGGTAATATGTACATGTGGATTCACAATTATATAGGATTGCACAAAGAAATGCCTCAATCATCTCTAAAACTAATTGACTTCTATTCCTCCTTGCAAACACACATGGCAAGTTCTAGGTATCATATACAAGCACATAATGCAAGTAACAACTCACACACATTTAGAATGTAACTTATTCCAAATTAGTTCATCAACACAATCATGCGAGTGTTCAAGCAATACAAGATGTGCAAAATTAAGGCATATATTATAGGTCCACAAACACACTTAGACGTCACACTCTCAATCTCTTTTTAGTTATTTGCAAGTGTGCATATCTGGGGTTACATTCTGACCTTCACCCGTCTAATCCTAAAACTACAAAAAGAAAAATCTACTTAATCTGGTTCAAGAAAAACCCTTGGAAAAAGAATCGTGGTCAAAAGAAAAACCAAGAGGGAGGTATTACACTACCTAAAATAGGAAAAGTAAATTCTGCATGGACTACTTCCCTCAAGAGTACTGTCGAAGTAGTCCGTCATCAGGAAGAGTCTTCTAACTTTGTTTTTGGTTTTTTCATAATTAGTTCTGACCTTGACCCTCAAGAGACCCATAGACAAGTGTCCGTCGTTGGTCCAAGTCAGCTAATCCTAATATAGACCTAATCAAATATATACAACACTAACGTTACATTACATTACAGCTATATATAATACAACATATAAACATAGCAAGTCTCCCACCCCACACTTAAAATCATAGCATGTCCCCATGTCATATAAAGAATGTAAAGAGCAGGATGGTTAGAATACTTACCCGAGACTCAGTCAGAGTCGGAAACAGTGTTGGGGTCGACATGGCAGGCTCTCCCCAATGCACGGAACTAGGCCATGAACCGGCTTTCAGTCCTAGATTGCCTCTAGGGCATAGCATCCATCCTCGTGTGGAATCCATCCACCAAGGTGTGAAAATCCGCTACCTCTTCCTCCAAAGACGGCATAGGTCTGGTGGACTGTGATCTTGATAGTCCAGCCCCAGAATATAGGTTCCGAGAAGGACCAGCATCGCCTGTAGACCTCCTGGATGGAGCAATAGGGACCGCGTCATCATCCTCATCGTCGATCTGAATTGTTGTTCTTGCACCCCGGCCCATTCTGATGCTAGATGCTTTGAATAGTAATTTGGTTGCAAATCTCCATCGGCAGGGTTTGTGGGTGTATTCTTCATCAAGCACAGTGTGGTCACCAAAGAAGGGAAATAGAATCTCTTTGTCCGCAGTGGTCACCGAAGGAATATCTCATCTCCAATTACGCGGGCCGGATCAAACTCCTTAGTTATAAAGCACCAAGTCAACAGTGCCCGATTGAAGTGTACATCCATTGTATTGGTGGATGGCAGATCCTGATGCAGATGACAGTCAGCCAACATTTGGCTAAGTGAGTGAAGGAGCTTGAGTTGAAAGTGATTTGGTCCCATATCCAAATGGGTCACTCCTCTCTGCATAGTACATCTGTCATAACCTCTCATATGACATTTGGCCTATCATGATAATACTCGATGTCACTGGTGAATGGAGGCAGCTTCAACAGCTAGCGAATTTTCAGAACTTTGGCATTGACCACTCTACTACGTACAATAACCTCCCTACTCATGTGGAATGAGCAGTTGGCATAAAATTCTCTAACTAGCATTTTGTTAACTGGAGCGGGGTCATCAAATAGGAATTCCATTTTCCGCCTCCGAATCTCCTCATACGTTTCCTCCTTTTCAGCACGGAGGGCTACCCGGCCAATTGGGATCTCATGAAGGATAATCTTTGTAGCTTAGCATTGGAATCATCCTCTACCAGTTCCGATGTGAACTTGGACTCATCATAAGTAGGGCGCTTGGCTGGTCTGGCCGATTGCCTTGGTCTTTTAGGATCCATATGACCTACAAGGAATCAAACGAACCATCAAAATATGCCCTAAGTAATGCCAATCGGATGGTTACTCAAACTTCACCACTCGGTGGCACCAAATACGTCCCCTCAATTCATTTATAATAACCTCCACAATAGACCTACAATTTTCTTACCACTTCCGGCATAATATATCCCACACTTACTCCTTTCAATGTTACACATGAGATACAATACCACTATGTATCTACTTCAACAATATCATACATCAACTATAACACTACCACCAATTAACTACACAACATCAACCATCAATTACAACACCCCTAAACCTCGGTTGGGCGTAAAACACCTCAAAAATGTACAATAAAATACCAAAAATTTGGCGAACACATGACCCAAAACTATACTACACAACAAAATATAGTTTAGGCCTACAATCCACCAAAACAACTACACAGTTATAAAATAAGGGAGACCCAACCAATTTGGCACCTAACAACCTGATAAACATCAAATACAACAATAGAAAACATAAAAGAAAGCAAAAAATTCAAACTTAGCACTAATCCTAACTAGGATTTAGTTAAACTAATAACTAACTAAATTAAACTACTTAGAAGATGAAGAAATAGAGAGAAGAAAGAAAACTTACTTGAGTTGAAGAGGTGGATGATTGAGTGGTGTTAATGAGAAGAAAAGAGAAGGGAGAGAATTATGTTTGAAATTGTAGAGAGAGGAAAGGAAAAGGAGGGGGGTCATTACTGATGGGGAAAAGAAGGGCGGGGGGTATTAGGTTAAAATAAAAGAAAGGGTTAAAATAAATAAAAAATTAGAAAGTAACCGACTTACTTGGGCTGTATTTGTAGTTGTCGTAGTTCTTCTGTGGTCGCGGTAGAACTGCGACCATTAAGGTTCAGAGAGGTCAATCCATCGTGGCTTGATCATAGTCGTGGTACAAATGCGGTGGATCAAGTTCAGAGAAGTGAATTGACCGCGCTCACGGTAGAACCGTGGTCTAGGCACTTCTCTAAATCTGATTTTATTTTAAGATTAAACTAAAAGGTTACAATTACAAAAATTTCATGGGTTGCCTCCCATGTAGTGCCTTATTTAATATCGCGGTACGACTCAGATGAGCGCAATTATGGTTCGATCGACCTCTGTGGTTCATTCAAGGGCAGCTCGGACAATTCCTTAGGCTCGTTCATACCCACATACAATTTCAACCACTGACCATTGACTCTATATATACGAGAGTCATCTTTAGTGGAAACTTCTACAGCTCCGGATGGAAACACTTCAACAACGCGAAATGGTCCAGACCACCTTGACTTAAGCTTACTCGGGAATAACCTCAATCTTGAGTTATAGAGCAATACCCTATCCTCGGGTTTGAAATTTCGCTCAATGATGTTCATATCATAAAGCCTCTTCATTCTCTCATTATATAGCCTTGTGCTTTCAAAAGTAAGATACAGGAACTCCTCTAGCTCATGTAATTCATTGACTCTTGATGTGCACGCAGCTTCCAAGTCTAAGTTCAGCTTTTTTAGCGTGCACCATGCTTTATGTTCAAGTTCAACAGGTAGGTGACAGGCCTTCCCAAACACCAACTTATCTGGTGACATACCAATTGGTGTCTGGAAAGCTGTCCTATAAGCCCATTGTGTATTATCTAGCTTCGTTGCCCAGTCAATTCTTGTAGCGTTCATAGTTTTTGCCAATACACTCTTGATCTCTCTGTTAAACACCTCAACCTATGTACTAGTGTACAAGTGGTATGGAGTAGTCACCTTATGGTGCACATCATATTTAGCTAACAACTTCTCAAAGGCCCGGTTGTTGAAGTGAGTGCCTCCGTCACTGAAAATTGTGCGCGGTGTACCGAAGTGGGTGAATATGTTCTTCTTTAGAAACCCAACTACCACCTTAGCATCATTGGTGGGTAAAACTGTAGCTTCCACCCACTTGGACACATAGTCTATAGCAAGAAGAATGTACTTATTACCATGGGAGCTGACGAAGGGACCCATGAAATCTATCCCCCAAACATCAAACACCTCCACCTCTTGAATTGGGTTCATGGGCATGTCGTGATGTCGGGAAATGTTCCTGGTGCATTGACATTCATTACAGCCTTTGACCCATAAGTGAGCATCTTTAAACAGCATTGGCCAGAAAAATCTGGCCTCTAGCACCTTAGCTGTTGTCCTAATTCCTCCAAAGTGACAACCATATGCCGAAGCATGACAAGCCTGCAAGACAGAAGATTGTTCGATCTTGGGAACACATCTCCTGACCATGTTATCAAGACAAATTCTAAAAAAGTAGGGTTCATCCGAGTAATACAATTGACTTTCACGAAAAAATCATTTCTTCTAGACCGATGACAGGTCATGAGGAACAATACCGTTGGCCAGGTAGTTAGCATAGTCTGCATACCATGGCGCTTCCTGATGAGTGGTAGCGAGCAGCTGCTCATCTAGAAAAGTGTCCAAAATTCTTCAACTTCTACAACATTTTCAGCTCCTTCAAGTCGTGATAGGTGATCAACGACTTGATTTTCAGTGCCCTTGCGGTCACGAATTTCAAGATCGAACTCCTGTAGTAACAACACCCAACAAATAAGGCGTGGCTTAAAGTCATTCTTTTCTATTAAGTATCTAAGAGTTGCATGGTCAGTGTATATGATTACCTGGGATCCTATCAGATAAGATCAGAACTTGTCGAAAGCAAATACCACAGCTAGCATCTCATTTTCTATTACTGTGTAGTTCAACTGGGCTCCGCTCAGCGTTCTACTAGCATAGTAGATGGGGTGCATCAATTTGTCCTTCTGCTGGCCCAGCACTACCCCTACCACGTAGTCACTAGCATCACACATTAATTCAAATGGTTGCTCCCAGTTGGGGGCAACGATGATAGGTGTTGTGACCAGACTTTGCTTCAACTCCTCAAAAGCTACCCTGCAATCATCAGAAAATATAAAAAGGGTGATCTTTATCTAACAACTTACAGAGAGGGTTGGCGATCTTGGAGAAGTCCTTTATGAACCTCTGGTAGAAATCGGCATGTACAAGAAAGCTTCTTATTGCTTTGACTGAAGTTAGTGGTGCTAGCTTTGCTATGACATCAACCTTTGCTCTATCAACCTCTATTCCTTTGCTTGACACCCGGTGCCCCAAGACTATTCTTTCTTGTACCATGAAATGGCACTTCTCCCATTTCAATACCAAGTTAGTCTCGATGCACCATTTCAACACCCCCGTATTGCTAGGCATTCCTCAAATGAATTCCCCACCACTGAGAAGTCATCCATGAAAACCTCCATTATATCTTCTAGCATGTCGGTGAATATGGCCATCATGCACCGTTGGAATGTGGCGGGTGCATTGCATAGGCCAAAGGGCATCCTCCCGAAGGCATAAATGCCATATGAACAAGTGAAGGAGGTCTTTTCCATGTCCTCATGGGCAATGGAGATCTGATTGTACCCTGAGTACCCATCTAGGAAGCAAAAGTGTGACCTCCCTACCAATCTATCCAGCATCTGATGAATGAAGGGAAATGGGAAGTTATCTTTCCTGGTGGCTAGATTCAACTTTCTGTAATCCATGCAAATTCTCCAGCCTGTGACGGTTCTTGTTGAGATAAGTTCATTGTTGTCATTCTTCACCACCGTCATGCCACCCTTTTTAGGCACACATTGAACTGGGCTAACCCAGCTACTGTCAGATATTGGGAAAATGATTCCCACATCCAACCACTTTATCAATTTCTTCTTCACCACTTCCTTCATATTTGGGTTCAGCCTCCTCTGATGTTCCCTGGAAGGTTTGTGTCCCTCTTCCAGCAAAAGCTTATGCATGCAATAGGCGGGTATGATCCCCTTGATGTCTACCATGATCCACCCAATGGCAGTTTTGCACTCCTTTAGTACCTATATAAGTTGTCGAACCTGCACATCCAACAAACCAAATGAGATAATAACAGGTAATGTGGAGTTGGGACCCAGAAATTCATACATGAGGTAGGCTGGCAATGGCTTTAATTCCACCTTACGTGGTTCTTCAATGGATGGTTTTTATGGAGGGGTATCTCTCTTTTCTAAGTGTAATGGCTCAAACTCTAGATTTCTATCCCAGAACCCTCTAGCTTCCAATGCTAACACCCATTCCACCAAATCTTCCCCATTCACTTCATCTAAGTTCATTAAGCATGTAGCTAGGAAGTCCTCAGTCGTCAACACCTCATCATCCGACTCTACAATTACATCTACTGCATCAATAAGAGAGAAATTTCTGAACTCACTCATTCGCCTCACATATTTCTACTCATTGAATATAATTTATTCATCATTGAGCCTCATCTTGAGCTCCCTAGTCTCACAATCAATCAAAGCTCTCCTCGTTGCTAAGAATGGTCTTCCTAAGATTATAGGAATTTCCTCATCCACCTTGCAATCCAAGATTACAAAATCTGCAGGGAGCACGAATTTCCCCACCTGAATAAGCACAATATCAAGGATCCCAAATGGACGTTTCACGGTCCTATCGGCTAGCTGCAGGAACATAGAGGTGGGTCTATCTCTCCCAATGCCTAGCCTCTTATAAATCCAACAGCATAAGATTGATGTTGGCCCCTAAGTCACAAAGTGACTTAGTAAAGGCGAAGTTCCCTATAGTGCATGGAATAGTAAATCTACCTGGATCAAATAACTTTTCAGCTACAGGTCTAGACACCACCGCACTACATGTATGAGTAAGTGTCACCGTGGCGAAGTCTTGGAAGTCAAACTTCCGCGACATCAAATCCTTCATCATTTTAGCATACCTAGGCATCTCCTTTAAAGCTTCAATCAATGGAATATTTACCTGAATTTGCTTGAGCATTTCAATGAACTTTCTGTACTTCTCCTCCTTTTAGTTCTTGGCCAACCTCTATGGGAATGGTGCAGGAGGTCTTTTCTTCCTAATCACTTGGTATTTCTCTTTCTCATCTACAATTTCGACAATTGTCTCTTCAACAGGCTCAACTATTTTCTCGATCTCTTGCTGCTTATTATTCTCTTCAGGTACGGGCTGGACTGTCACCTCTGTCAGTACCGTAGACTCATCCAGCTCAATAGGCACTGGAATGAGTGTCTCGGCCTATATGTTACCTCATGCTCTCTCTTCCTCAACATCAAGATCGCCACCATTTCGGAGACTCACTGCTATCAGCTACTTTGGGCCTTAATCTTTTGGATTAATTTGGGTATCTGCAGGTAATGTCCCTCGAGGATGATTGTTTAATGACATTTAAATCTGGCCCACTTGTACCTCAATATTTTTAATGGACGCATCATGTGTATCCACTGTTTCATTAATCTTGGCATTGGACCCAATAACCTGCTGCATCATTGCTTCCAGTCTTGAAGACCCATCTTCTTATCTTCCACCATGATGTTGTTGAGGTAGATGCTACCCTTGTTGCTGATTGTTGTACCTCTGTGGTCTAGGATACGCTTCCATGTTGGGGGTCTCATACCTCCCATGTTTCCGGTATTATACTGTGGCTGAGGTGGCATGTATTTCTGTTAACCCCAATTCTGATTTCCCTGTCTTTGACCCCCATAGTTAGCCATATAATTCATGTCTTTGGAGGTGCTGATGATGATTATCATGCTTAACATTCCACGGGTCACCAATTGGCTGGGTAATACAAGATGTGCACAAGCCCCCATTGGTAGTATCTACTATATGTATCTACTAATTAACCCCTGATTCCTCCACCTTTTTGGAGAGGATGCTCATCTGTGTCAAGAGAGTCGCCATAT
This sequence comes from Nicotiana noctiflora, assembly GCA_032618575.1. NCBI lineage: Eukaryota > Viridiplantae > Streptophyta > Magnoliopsida > Solanales > Solanaceae > Nicotiana > Nicotiana noctiflora. Next base: position 39,320 of record JASVEL010006726.1, read on the forward strand.
TTTCATTCATAGTGTTAGAAGGATCGAGAGGCACTAAGTGCACCGCTGGAGTGATAGGTGCATTCCTAGTTGTCTATCCTGAATTCTGTGTTATTTCTCCAACAAATTATGTCCTTCTTTCCATGTCTTGCTCAAGAACGCCCCACCTACTGAGGCATCTACAATATTCTTCATGCTGTCAGACATCCCCATGTAAAATCATTGTCACAACATCTGTTTTGGAACACTGTGGTGAGGACACATAACTAACATTCCTTTAAACCTGCCCTATATCTCATGTAAAGTCTCCATTGGTTTCTGCTTGAAGCTCACGATCTCATCAATTTATTGAGCAGTTTTATTGGGCGGGTGGAACTTGTTGTTGAATTTCTTGACTAATTCATCCCAAGTTTCTATAGAATTTGATAGAGAGTGAATTCAGCCGAACATGTGCAGCTCCACTCACCGAGAATGGGAACAATAGTAGCCTGATTGCTTCCGGAGTCACTTTGGGTTGCCTTTGTATTTTGCATATGGATAAGAAGTTCTTCAAGTGCTATTGAGGATCTTCTATTTGTGTCCCAGAAAAGAGTCCCTTGTTTTGCAACAAGTGTAGCATATTGTTTATGATCTGGAACGATTCAGCTTGTATTGCGGGCACAACAATGGCAGTGGCCAAATTGTCAGCAGTAGGTTTTGCCTATTCATATAGTGCTCCTTCACGCACAGGAGGTGCCTCTTCCTTGATGTTTCCATTGGGATCATTCATGTCTCCCAATTTGTTTTCGATTTTCAATAGTTGTTGGGATTGTTGAATTCTTTTGTTGGCACGGTTCAATGCATGGAATGTTTGATCGGGTCTGAGAGTCCTTCAAGTAGTTATCCAGTCCTTGTATATTTTCTAGGCATTCACCTGAGCAACCAAGTCAACAACCGTCAAATTTTCAACCAAAAGTTGGGTAGAGAGAAAACTGACTACAATAGGAATCTTTGTATTTTTGTCAATGGCAATTGATAATTTCGATAACTCCCCAGCAATGACGCCAAAATTTGATCACGCCCAATTATGCCTTATAAAATGGACTCTGCGAACGTTACAAATATAACCCTAGTATAACACTCATGGTCAAATCCATAGAGAGTTAACCTATCAATCGCTATCTTCATAAACAGTAACTATTCAGAATCAGCTTCCCAAATATTCGAATCTCAGTTGAATGTTTCTTTAACAAATATTGTTGCAAGTAACTAAATAGCTGTAAACTAAACTAATAAGGTTGTAAACAATAATGAGAAGAAGCTAAGGCAATAATTTCCCCTATTGATGGAATCCCTTCTGTTTATGCTCATACAAATGTACCAAAACATCTCTATTAATCATGAAAGTTCATTTTACCGTAAATCTCTCCCTAGTAATGACAGTAATTTATGATTGCACTCTCCCGAGATATACTAGATTACATTATTTAGCACAATTCACTTTAGATTACAGCCAAAGCTTTGTTATCCCTAATCCCGCCTTTATACCCGTAATTATAGATTCATGTTATAATCTAGGAGTGGTATTATTCAACAATAACCTAAATATGAACTCTTTTCCAAGTTATGTATACTAAATAGGCACAGCTAATTAAGGATCCTGTCAATTAACTACAACAAATACGAAGTTGAACAAATAGAGATTAAACCAGCAATTTGTATTCACATAAACAAGAAGTTCATCACCCAATAAGTTCCATCAAAATCTTAGACAAGGAATTTTGCTACTCATGGCTATGGGAAAATAAACTAAGATAGAATTCATCATAGAAATCAAAGAAAAGATGAAAGATGTTTGGAGTATTCTCTCATAATAGTTTCCCTTGCCAAGATACTCTAAAAATCAATACATGTCTCTTTTGGGCGAAGTCTAATGCTTTACATAGGGTTTAGGCCTAAAAATGCTGTCTTTTACACTTTGACCCCTAAACTTTCTGCGTCTGTCGCGATTCTGCCGTGGTCGCGGTAGAACCGCGACCAATTACCCTCTCTGAATCTCTAAAGTTCTAAAGCTACCTTCCACCGCGGTTCTACCGTAGTTGCGGTAGAACCGCGACCAAACTCCTCATCTGAATCTTCAGGGCTGGCAGGGTGTGTTCTAATGGGAATTTACACATTTGGCCTCTTTTCTCCAATTTTGACTCCAAAACTGCTCATTAGCCTTCCTTAGACATATATCACCGATAAATTATGAAAACCACTAATAAGAGCATTTTGTTATCACTTTTGTCATTAAAACTATACTATAAAGTGAATATTTAAGGTGTGATTATAGCCAAATTCACCTATTATCATATACTTCATGTATTTCTAAGTTGTCATTCCTTGTCATCACATATAGTGATCCATAAATACAAAAAGAACTTGACCAAGGATATATGGCATGGTCATTTGTTTAGAAGAACAATCAAAGTCATTACTATATTAGTGTTAGTGTTGGTTATTATCCCGTATTTGTAAATAATAATTCTAGAAAAAAAATGGTACCATATAAACGTAAATATAAATGAAACAGAAATTAATTCGAGCCTACTGAATTCACTGTATTTCCTTAAGAAATTTAATCCCCTCCTAGTACCCAAGGTTATGGATTATTTCCTTCAGGATAGAACGAATTATACACAGTGGTGTAGCAGTACTTCAAACCCCAGTGTTTCAGTGAATACAAAGTTCGGTAGCAAATAAAACTTACGGATGCTTTGTTTGTAGTTAAAAACAATGTAGAATAAGGGAGGAGAACTCAGAAGTTGAATGGAAATTATGAGTTGAAGAAATGCAATGTATAGTCGATGTTGATTTCTTACTGAAGAGGATATCTAATTGCAATACATTTTTTATGTGTGTCTTTATCCAACTGTTGATGCTCATATTTATAGCAGTAAGTTAAGAGTAATCAGCCCCCATCCATGGTGGAACAAGAACTAGCTTGTTACGGAGTAAGAACTAGCTTGTTGTGGAGCAAACACTAGCTTGTTGTGGAGAAAGTACTTGCTTGTTGTGGATCAAGCACTTGGAGCGGCTGCTATTGCAACTAGTGGTACAATACATTGGAAAATATCTGTTACAAATACGGATAATATTATGTTAATATTTACTACTAACAAATAAACTTGGTCCAAAAAATTAATCAATCGATCGTTTGACCAAATCCAAATTCAAATCCGAAGCCGAAGCCATAGCCATAGCCGAAGCCGAGCCGAGCAAGCGACAATGATGACGACACGTGGCTTGCCCTCCTCTTAACTTTTTAAGAGCTACAAGAAGAGTAAGTATATATATACTCACCAAAATCTTTATCCTCTACTAATGAGGGACAATGCCTCATTAAAAACAGAGAGAAACTTAAATTTTACTAAAAAAATTTATTTTTCCTCTATTTCCCATTCACCCTCTTTTTAAGACTTTTCTATCTTAAAAAGAAAAATCAACAATCCCTCACATGAATGGGGAATGGCTATATCATGACAGTATGCATGAAAAACGTATATGATAAGCAAGCTAGGATTAATTGCATCTGGATAAGTAGGTTTTCCTTTGAACTTTCCGTAGTGAACTTATGTCGGATATACTCGGTCAATTGGTAGATTTGATATCTTTGAGCCATCGAACTTTAATGCATACCTAGATAACCATAAGTCACACAATCAACCCTTAACCGTCTTGGGTTCTCATTGTTGTATTCGTTTCAGCCATGAACACCGTCTGGTTTCATAAGTGCATAGAGAGTTGGCCTTGCAAAATTCTCCTTGAAGAGTCTAACACTTCACAATTACATAGGCGATTCCTAAACATGCCATCATGTAGATACACTATTAGATATACCATGTATCAAATTTAGAAATTATTAAAAAGCCTTAATGCTTTATCATTGGTACTGAACATTCTCTCATCACGAGAATGGACCAAAGTTTTTGTTGACAATGTTGAACTGTCATTAATGACTTTGATTAATCTCCTTGAACCTACATCTTAGGATCTCCAGTCTTCTAGGTAGAGTTACCGCCACAATGAATTGTTCTCGGCCATAGTCTCATTCCCCTCGATGATTTCTCAACTTCCTCTCTAGTTAGGCCTTTGGTAAGTGGATCCGACACATTATAACTTGACTTTACATAGTCAATCGTGATAATTCCTTTACAGAGTAATTGCCTAACGGTTTTATGTCTTTGTCGTATATGAAGAGATTTACCGTTATACATAATGCTCTCATCCCTTCTAATTGCCGCTTGGCTATCGCAATGTATACATATTGGTGCCAACGGTTTGGGCCAAAATGGAATGTCTTCTAAGAAATTTGTAGCCATTCAGCTTCTTCACTGGCTATCTAATGCTATGAACTCGGCCTCCATTGTAAAGCGGGCAATACAAGTTTGTTTGGATGACTTCCAAGATACTGTTCCTTAACCAATAGTTAATACATATCCACTTGTGGACTTTGAATTAGTTGAACCAGTGATCTAATTTGCATCACACCTCAGGATATTTACTATAGTGCAAATTAATGTTTAGAGTATGTTCTAAATATTCCAAAACTCATTTAATTGACATCCAATGAGATTGACTCGGATTGCTCGTGTACCGACTCAGTTTACTTATGGCCAAGCTATATCTGGTCGTGTGCAATTCATGATGTACATTAAGCATCCCAACATACGATCATAATCCAATTGTGATATACTTTGGCCTTATCATGTCAATTGAAGTCTTTGCAATTTTAAACCTTAAGTGCTTGAATTTTTCAAGTACTGTCTTAATATAATGAGATTGTGACAATGTCAAACCTTAAGGAGCTTTTGGATTTTAATCCCCAGAATTAAATCTGCAACTCCCAAGTCCTTATTATCAAACTTGCTAGTTAACGTACGCTTAGTCGCATTTATGCTGGCAATGTCATTATTCTTTATCATCATATCATCCACATAGATGCAAACAATGACTTTGTGATTTGGAATACTTTTGATGTACACACATTTATCACATTCATTTATCTTAAAACTATTTGACAACATTGTTTGATCAAATTTTGCATACCATTGTTTGGGTTCTTATTTTAGTCCGTAGAGGGACTTAACAAGTCTACATACCTTCTTTTCTTTACCTGGAACCACAAACCCTTCAGGTTATTCCATGTAGATTTCCTCCTCCAGATCTCCATTTAAGAAGGCTTTCTTTACGTCCATGATGAATTTTAAGACCATAAACTGCAGCTAAAGCTACTAGCATTCGTATGGAAACAATTCTCGTCACTAGAGAATATGTATCAAAGTAGTCAAGACCTTCTCATTGTCTACACCCTTTGACAACAAGTCTTGCCTTAAATTTATCAATAGAGCCATCATCTTTCATTTTTCTTTTAAAAATTCATTTACAACCCAAAGGTTTATTTTCAGGAGGAAGATTAACCAATTCCCATGTATGGTTGTTCAATATGGATTCTATTTCACTATTGACTGTCTCTTTCCAGAACAGTGATTTCGAAGAAGACATAGCTTCTTTAAATGTTTGAGGTTCATTTTCTAATAAGAAAGTCACAAAATCTGGTCCAAATGAAGTAGACATTCTTTGATGTTTACTACATCTTGGATCCTCCTGATTAAATGTACTTTTTTTTTGCTTATTCCCGAGGTTGTTTGGATCCTTCACCAATCGACTCGCATTCATTTTTATACGGATATATATTTTCAAAGAACTCACATTATCTGATTCTATAACCTTATTATTATGAATGTCAAGATTTTCTGATTTATGAACCAGAAATCGATATGCTTTACTATTGGTCGCATATCCTATAAAACAAAATCAACGATTTTCGGTCCTATTTTTACCCTCTTGAGTTTAGGAACTTGCACTTTTGCCAAACACCCCCACACATTAAAATAATTCAAGTTAGGCTTCCTTCGTTTCCATTTTTCATATGGAATGGATTGTGTTCTGCTATGGGGTACTCGATTTAGTATTCGGCTAGCCAGCAAAAAGGCTTCCCCCCACAAGTTCTGTGGCAATCCAGAACTTATCAATAATGCGTTTATCATCTCCTTTAATGAATGATTCTTTCTTTTTGCAATCCCATTGGATCGGGGCATGTAAGGGGTCGTTGTTTGATGAATAATTCTATATTCTAAACATATTTGTTCAAAAGGAGATTTATATTCACCACCCCTATCACTTCTTATCATTTTGATTTTTCTTGTTAAGTTGTGTTTCAACTTCATTTTTGTATTGCTTGAATGAATCTATTGCTTCAGCTTTACTATTAAGTAAGTAAACGTAGCAATATCAAGTATTGTCATCAAAAAATGTTATAAAATACTTCTTTCCACCGCGAGATGGTATTGACTTCATGTCACAAATATATGTGTGAATTATGTCTAAAGGATTTGAATTCCTTTCAACCGACTTGTAAGGATGTTTAACATATTTAGATTCCACACATATTTGACATTTTGATTTTTAGCATTCAAACTTAGGCAATACTTCCAAGTTAATCATTTTCCGCAAGGTTTGATAATTGACATGACCCAAACGTTCATGCCATAAATTATTTGACTCAAGTAAGTACGATGAAGCTGAAATTTGATTGTTATGTTCAATAATCATTACATCCAGCTTGAAAAGGCCCTCAGTGAGGTAACCTTTTCCTACAAACATATCATTCTTACTTATTAAAACCTTTTCGGAGACAAAAAGGCACTTAAAATCGTGCTTAACAAGAAGACCAGCAGAGATTAAATTCTTCCTAATCTCAGGAACATGAAGGACGTTGTTCAAAGTTACCACTTTGCTGCAAGTCATTTTCAGAAATATATTCCCATATCCTTTAATTTTTGTTGTTGCAGCATTTCTCGTAGAAAAGTTTCTTCGGGTCAAGCTGAAGCATATGTAAAAATGCTTGCACAGACATGGCGAATGTCACGATCCGGATTTCTCACCATCGGGAGTTGTGATGACGCCTACTTCTCGAGCTAGGCAAGCCAAACACTCAAACTTTTTGAAAGGCAACACAACAGTAATAACAATAGCAAACTTTTAAATGAAAGCGAAAGTCTTTATAATATAAGTAAATGAAACCTAAAATGCGAAACTTTAATATTTGCTACCCAAGACTTGAGTCGCTATCTCACGAATTGCTAATGAACACTACAAACAAGTATGAATAGAAAGAAAATACATAGTGTCTGTCTCGATACAATGAAAACGAACAGAAAATATAAAAGAGGGACTCCGGCCTACGAACACCAGCTAGGCTACCTCGTAGTCCCTGGACTGAAGTCAGCTCCCAGTCGATGCGCTACTGATGTGGTCCAAAAGCTGTTGCGGTATTGTGATCTGTGTAAAAAGCACAGAAAGTGTAGCATCAGCACAACCGACCACATGTGCTGGTAAGTGCCTGGCCTAACCCTGGTAATGTAGTGATGAGGCTAGACAGGACTACCAAATAAACTTGTGCTATTCGATATATATACAGTATATATATATATATATATATATATATATATATATATATATATATATATATATGTGTGTGTGTGTGTGTGTGTGTGTGTGTGTGTGTGTGTGTGCAATAAAAGTAAAGGATAGCAAAAGTGAACAGTTAAAAAGGAAGGGAAACATGCTATGAGGGAGTACAAGTCGGATATAAAATTCAACAACTTAAATAAGAACAGGGCACCTTAATAATTAACAAAAACCAGGAAAACAACATTTGCACGACATCAACCTTCGTGCTTTTACTCTCATCCTCACCTCAAGCAAACAAATACAATGCACGACATCTCCCTTCGTGATATTCCTCACATAACTCACATTTCATGGCATGGAATGATCCTTCATGAAAATATAATAAATCGGAGCACGGAATGTCCCTTCTTGCATAAATAGTCAGAAATGGCACGGAATGACCCTTCGTGCAAATTATACTCATAATGGCACAAAATGACCCTTCGTGCATCATCTTTCTTCCTCACTCAAACAACAATCACAACCAAATGGGTGAGGGAAGTAAATAATAACAGGATATGTCCCAGCAAGGGAAAATCTAATTAAACAACTAAATCCTGGCAAGGGAGCAATAACAGCAACTTACACATCCCGAAGGGGATTCATCAATATGTTCAAGTTATCCCGGCAAGGGAGTAATCAGAACTCTTTCCAATTCTTTCATTTCTTAATGAAATAGTATTTTTATTGTTCGAGCCAATGCACCACAGAGTTCACAAGTTCATCATTTATTCTCAACTCTTCACATTATGTAGAAGACACTAATTAATTTGGAAGAGTCCCAAAATATACCAAAAACAAGTAACAACAAAGACCCATGGTCATACTAGACATCGGTGTATAGATACTCGTCACCATGCTTATACACCGCACTCGATCATTTAGCAAATAACAATTAATAACACTCTAATCTTATTCCCTCTAGCCAAAGTTAGATCAAACACTTACCTAGGTCAAAAGAACAACAATAACCTCGCCAATACCGCCTTTCCTCTAAAATCTGACTCTGAAATAATGATATCTTGGCATAATTAATTCAATGACATCAATTAGGGCTCAACAACATAATCCCATAGACAAGAAATGAGTTTTCTAGCACTCTTCCGAAAAATACGAAAATTTGACACCGGGCCCACATGGTTCAAATATGAGGCTCGGACCAAAACCCAATCACCCATGACCCCACGAGTTCAAATATATAATTTGTTTCAAGATTCGACCCCAAATTGAGGTTGAATCACCCAAAATTCCCTAAAACCCTTAATTTCTACTTTGAATTCATGATTTAGGGCTAGGAAATTAGTGATTAGATGAAGGAAAAATGAATGAAATAATTGGGGAATTACGTACCCCAAGTGACCTTGAAGAATGTGAGCTTTAATGGCTTCTGAAATCTTGGGAGAGAAAAGAGCTCGTGAAAAATTTTGTGAAAAACCTGTATGTACTGTTCTGGAAGTTAAAAGTTATAACTGGGCAAAATTGCCCTTCGCGTTCACGGAAGGAGGGCTGCGTTCGCGAAGGGAAATGCAGATGGGTCATCATGATAGCAGAAAGCGTGTTGCGAACGCAGAGAATAAAATATTGAGGCCCAGGAACTTTTCCTATGCGAACACGTGGGATTTCATGCGAACACGATGAGGGAGTCTGGCAAGCTACGCGAACGCGGTCAAGTGTCCACGAATGCGAATAAGAAAAAGGGCTAAGCCTTTAGGGTCAGGTGACTCAACACGAACGCGAGGCAAGAGATGCGAATGCGATGAAGCAGAAAGCTAAAGCTACGCGAACACGAAAGAGACCACGCGAACGCGTAGAAGAAATCATCTGCAACAGCTGAAGCCAAAAACCTACTACATTTCCTAAGTGTAAAAACACCCCAAACCACCTCCAATTCACTCCCGAGCCCTCAGGACTCCTAACCAATCACACACACTAACTCAATAACATCCTACGAACTTACCCAAATGATCAAATCGCCAAAACAACATAAAAACAATGGATCAAGCCTCGAAATCATCATTTTCATTTCAAATTTCTAAACTTCTAACTTTAGATAATTAGGTCTTAAACATGTCAAACAATGTCCGATTTCGACCAAACTTCACAGGAAGCGCTTAACACATATTTAAGACCTGTATCGGGCGTCGGAACCAAAATACGAGCCCAATACCATAGTCTTTTAATCAATTTTCATTTCTATTTTCCTTAATAATTTCATAACAACAATTTAACATAATGATTCTTTTACTCGGTTTCTAGACCTCGGATTTAGACTTTGGCCACATGCCCGAGTCCCATATTTTTCTACACACCCTCCGGGATCGTCAAATTACGAATCCGAGTCAGTTTACCAAGAATGTTGGCCAAAGTCAACTTTAACCATATTAATATCAAAATTCTTCCAAATTTTCACAGATTTCACATATTTCAATATAAATGCTTCCGGCTACGTATCCGGACTGTGCATGAAAATTGGGGTAACTTCTAGTGAGGTTTTCTAGGCCTAGGAAGTGCGGAAAAAGGGAGAAATCCGGTGATGACCCTTTAGGTCATTACATTCTCCACCTCTAAAATAATCGTTCGTCCTCAAACAGACAAAAGAAACAAGTACCTGAGTCAGGAAATAGATGATGATAACAGCTCCACATATTAGACTCAGACTCCCAGGTCAATGCCTCAGGAGGCTGACCTCTCCACTGGACACGCACTGAAGGAAAACTCTTCGACCTCAACTGTCGAACCTGCCGGTCTAGAATAGCAATTGGCTCCTCCTCGTAAGATAGATCCTTGTCTAATTGGATAGTGCTAAAATATAACATGTGGGTAGGATCACCATGATACCTCCGAAACATACACACATAAAAAACTAGATGCACGGTTGACAAGCTAGGTAGAAAGGAAATTCTATAAGCCACCTCTCCCACACGATCAACAATCTCAAATGGACCAATGAACCTAGGGCTAAGCTAAACCTTATTCCCAAATCTCATCACGCCCTTCATGGGCGATACACGGAGCAATACTTGCTCACTAACCATGAAAGTTACATCTCAAACCATGTGATCTACATAACGTTTTGCCGCGACTGAGCCGAACGAAGCCTGTCCTGAATGATCTTGACCTTACCTAAGGCCTCCTAGACTAAATCTGTACCCAATAACCGAGCCTCCCCGGCTCAAACCATCTGACTAGAGACCGACATCGTCTACCATACAACTCCTCGTATGGAGCCATCTGAATGCTGGACTGGTAGCTGTTGTTGTAGGCAAACTATACTAAAGGCAAAAATGGTCCCACGAGCCTCCAAAATCAATAACAAAGGCTCAAAGCATATCCTCCAATATCTGAATAGTCCTTTCGGACTGGTCGTTCGTCTGAGGATGGAATGTTGTACTCAACTGAACCTGGGTGCCTAACTCCTACTGAACTGCTCTCCAAAAGCGTGAGGTAAACTGCGTACCTCAGTCCGAAATGATAGATGCTGACACCCCATGAAGGAGAACAATCTCTCGGATGTAGATCTCAGCTAATCTCTCCGATGAATAGGTTGTGGCAACATGAATGAAATGTGCTGACTTGATCAGCCTATCAACAATGACCCAAATAGCTTGAAACTTCTTTCGAGTCACCGGAAGTCCAGTAACGAAGTCCATGGTAATCCTCTCCCACTTCCACTTGGGAAGCTCAATCCTCTGAAATACACCACCAAGACTTTAATGCTCGTACTTGACCTACTAACAATACAAACACCAAGCCATATATGCAACAATGTCCTTCTTCATCCTACGCCACCAATAGTGCTTCCGCAAGTCCTGATACATCTTTGCGGTGCCCAATGAATAGAATACCGAGAACTATGTGCTCCTCTAAGATCAACTATTGAATCCCATCGACATTGGGCACACAAACTCACCCCTGCAACCTCAAAACACAATTATCACCTAAAGTCACCTTCGTGGCACCTCCACGCTGCACCGTATCTCTTAGGACACATAAATGAGGATCATCAAACTAGTGATTACGGATACGCTCCAATAATGAAGAACTAGCGACCGTGCAAGCTAATACTCGGCTAGGCTCAGAAATGTTCAACCTCACAAACCGATTGGCCAAGGCTTGAATATCCAAATCAAGTGGTCTCTGGCTGACCGAAACATAAGCAAGACTACCTATACTGGCTGACTTCCTACTCAATGGATCTGCCACCACATTGGCTCTCCCTGGGTGGTACAAAATAGAAACACCATTATCCTGCAATAGCTCCAACCACCTTCGCTGCCTCAAGTTGAACTCTTTCTGCTTGAACATGTATTCTAGACTCTTGTCATCAGTGTACACCTCACACGTCACACCATATAAGTAATGCCTCCAAATCTTCAAAGCATGAACAATGGATATCAACTCTAGATCATGGACTGGGTAATTCTTCTCGTGGATCTTCAATTGCCTCGAAGCATAAGCAATGACCCTACCATCCTGCATCAAGATTGCGCCAAGCCCAATATGGGAAGCATCACAATAAACTATATAAGTCCTTGAACCTATGGGCAAAACCAATATCGGTGCCGTAGTCAGAGCAGTCTTGAGCTTCTGAAAGCTCTCCTCGCACTCGTGTGACCACCTAAACTGGTCACCCTCTTGGGTCAACCTGGTCATCGGGGCTGCTATAGATGAAAACCCTTCCATGAACCAACGGTAATAACCTGCTAATCTCAGGAAACTCTGAATCTCAATCGTAGAAGATGGTCGAGGCCAATTCTTGACTGCCTCAATCTTCTTCGTGTCTACCTGAATGCCCGCTGCTGATACTACATGACCCAGAAATGTAACTGAACTCAACCAGAAATCGCACTTTGAGAACTTGGCATACAACTCACTATCCTTCAGAGTCTGAAGAACCACCCTGAGGTGCTACTCGTTCTCCTCCTGACTGCAGGAGTATACAAGAATATCATCAATAAAGACTATAACGAAAATATGCCAAATAAGCTAAACACCCCTTATCAACTATGCGTTGAGCCTTAACATATGAAATAACACTACGGGTGGCATATCTTGGGGTACCTCTCCACTCCAATCGAGGTAAATCTGGTAAAGCCAAGGTCACAGACTTGGCGTGACAATCCAAGATCACATGATACAGGGACAACCAATTTATCCACAATATAGCATCAAAATCCACCATGTCTAGAAGCAATAGATCAACACGGGTCTCAAGACCCTCAAATACTACTACACAGGAACAATGGACTTGGTCGACCATTATAGAATCACCCACTAGTGCAGATACATATACAGGAATACCCAAGGCATCACTAGGCATAGTCAAGTAGGGTACAAAATAAGATGACACATATAAATATGTAGACCTAGGGTCAAATAGCACTTAAGCATCCCTATCACAAACTAGAATAGTACCTGTAATAATAGAATCAGAAGACTCCGCCTCTGGTGTGGCTGGCAAAGCATAAGACTGGGGTTGGGGCCCACCTCCCCGAACCATGTCTCTAGGACGATCAACTACTGGCTGACCTCCACCTATGTCATTCCGAGATCCACCTCTACGGTCCCTACCTCCAGCTCTATGATCCTTACCTCCGCCTCTTGCTGGCTGGGCGGGCTATGGATCACCTGCTGCTTGAATCTTGGGGCGAGGACCCTGCTATTGAGAGCTACCCGAGATTCGAGGGCAAAACCTAATAATGTGACCGGGGTCACCACAACCAAAACAAGACCTCGACTGCTGGTCATGTCTACCTGAATATCCTCCCCCGAAGCTCTGAAGCGGGAGTGCACTGATAGGCTGCTGATTTGAATAGTACTGCTGAGAACCACCGCTGCCTGGAGTACCATGATTAACCTGAAGTGCAGACTGAAAGGGCCTCGGTGAATAAACACTACTATAGGAATCCCTACCTCCAGAAGAGGTTGTCACGACCTAAATCCGGTCGTGATGGCGCCCAACAATCAAGCTAGGCCAGCCAGACCAACAATTACCTGATTTCATCTAATACCAGTCCCAAATGGACAACCCAAGAAGAATATATGAGTTTAAGAACTCCAATAATAATAATAATGAACGAAATATTGACACTCCCAAAGATCTGGAGTCACAAGTCTAGAGCCTCTAGCAAAACCCAACAGGAATAGAGAATACCATATAGAACTACTGAAGTCTGAATACAAAATACAAATAACAACTGGAAATGGAGAGGAGAAGCTAGGTTCTGCGAACGTAGGCAGCTACTTCAACAACTCGATATGACACCGCAAATGCTGGAAATGCCTGTCTACTGCTCCTGAGTACCTGAGTCTACACACAAAAGGTGCAGGGAGTAGGGGTGAGTACTAAGTACTCAGTGAGTAATAAATATATAAAAGCAGTTGACAGTAAGAAATCCACAAAATACCACAATATGAAGCTACACTACAGTCCGATTCTCCTACGAACTAGCAACAACAATACAATACAGCTACCACAGAGTAATTCAACAAATACGGATGCAATGCAATGCACATAACCGCTACGGCGTGTAGCCCGATCCAATTTAACGTCGACGGCGCTCATTGGGGGTGTGTACAGACTCCGGAGGGGCTCCTACAGCCCAAGCGCAATACTGCTGCGGCGTGCAGCCCGATCCTCATATCAACCACTGCGGCGTGCAGCCCAATCCCATGCTCAGTCCACAATAAGCAAATAAGTCACAAAACAGTTCATTTTCCTTAATTCCAGTTTCCAGTTCATAATTTATGAAAAATACTTTAACTTTATTAAATTTGCAAAAGCCGGTGACTTAGTATTTCAAAAAGGTGTTTTCAATTTCCAGGACTGAGATCAGTGATTTAGGCAATTATAGCTATCACATAAATATTGTCCTCTAAGGACGCTACAGATCGGCACAAGGCCCCAAACAAGGCTTACAACCCACAAATATATCAAATAGAGTGTATTTCCAACACTAACAACATATTATTCACATCCGGGATGGACCAAGTCTCAATCCCTAGTCACAATCAATCCCGCACCTGCCACGGTGTGCGAGCCACGCCTTACTAGCGTCACAATGTGCTAAGCCGGGGTTTCGAACCCTCAGGCTACCATATACACAAACTACTCACCTCTAGCCGGCCGTAGACTCGTCCGCGATGCCTTTTCCTTTGAAATTTGCTGCCTCGTGTGTAGAATCTAGTCAAATCACAATAATTATATCAATTACGGGTCAAAGAATCATAACCCATTTCAATTTACATGAAATTCGCATAAATACACTAAGTTGGTAAAACCCGACCCCGGGCCCACTACTCGAAAAATTCCGAAATTAGAACCAACGCGACCCTCATCTCGCCACGAGTCCGTGCATATAAAATTTATCAAAATCGGAGTTCAAATGGCCTCCCAAAACTCAAAATCCCGTTTTCAATATCTAGGCCACATTTCTTCAAGATTTCAACCCAATTTCATGAAGATTGATGTTAATTCTACCATAAAATGATGTTTTTGAGTCAAGAATCTTACTTCCGATGAATACCCGATGATTTCCCAGTGATTTCCTCGACGACCCAAAGGGTCATCACTTATTTTATTAATCATTTCGAGCTTCTGAGGCCTTGAAAACCTCATTCTATGTTGCCTCGATTTACGTGCACGATCCGAGCATGTAGCCGGAAAGATTTTGTGATAGAAAATATGAATTCTATGAGAAATTTGGATAAAAACGATATTAATATTGATATGGTTGACTTCGGTCAACATTTTTGGTAAACGGATCCGGACCCGAGATTGGATGGTCCCGAGAGGTCCGTAGGAAAATATGGGACTTGGACATGTGTCCGGAGTCGAATTCTGAGGCCTAGAGCCCAAGTTATGAATTTTTATGTGAAATTGTTTTTGATGCAATTATTAAAGGAAATAAATTAATAGACCTTGGTATCGGGCTCGTATTTTGGTTCCGACGCCCGGTACAAGTCTTAAATATTATATATGTGATTTCCGTAAAGTTTGGTGACATTTGGATGTCGTTTGAGATGTTTTGGACCTTGAGTTCCAAGTTAAGAAGTTTTGAAAATCAAAAGTATGAAAATCATGAGTTTGAGGCTCGATTTGATTAAAACGAAGTGATATTGGCGATATGATCGCACGAACAAGTCCATAATGTGTTTTTGAGGTTGTGTACATGTTTGGGTTTGGAGCCCGGAGGGCTCGGGTAAAGATTTGATAGGCCGTTGGATGAAATTCTGAATTTTGAACTGCTGTTTTTTTTCACCCAGCTGTTGGCTTCACAATTGCGAAGAATTTCTCGCAATTGCGAAGGGGACAGTGTAAGGCAAGGCTCGCAAATGCGAACCCTTGATCGCAAATGCGAAGCCAGCCTTGTCCGCAAATGCGAACAATTGTTCGCATTTGCGAAGGTCCCCAGTGTTGCCTTGGTTCGCAAATGCGAACCATTGTTCACAAATGCGAACGTCCCAGTGACTGCCTTGGTTCGCAAATGCGAACACTGCCTTATACAGCATGTGGCTTCGCAAATGCGAACAAAAGTTCGCAAATGCGAACTTTCCACCCTTAGCTTATTTTTCAAACTCCAGAAATTGGTCGGGGTTCGCAATTGCGAACCCATGTTCGCAAATGCGAACACAGAGACCTGAAAAACACGAATTTCAATCATTTCTTCATTTTTCACAAAACCAAAACACCCATTTGCGACTCTTCAAGGATTTCTTCTTCATCAAAACGATTGTAAGTCACTTTTTACTTAATTCTTTCAATTCCTAACATCATTAAACATGTTTTTCATTAGAAATCAAATGTTTTCATGGTAAAATTCTTGTTTTTGTTAGAAAATAGGGTTTTTCATAAATTGGGGAATTGGACCTCGAATTGAGGTCCGATTTTGAAACAAATTATATACGTGAACTCGTGGGGGATGGGTAACCGGATTTTGGTCCTAACCCCGAATTCCGATCATGTGGGCCCGGGGTTGAAATTTACTATTCATGGCAGAATGTTGTAAAAGTGTTATTTGGTATTAAGAATTAGTTTGTGGAGTAGAATTGATGATATTAAATCAATTGTGTATAGATACGGTTGGATTGGAGCCAAATTGAAAGAAAAGACATTTCCACGGATTGGATTGTTCATAAGTATTCGAGGTAAGTGTTTGTTCTATCCTAGCTTGAGGGAATAGGATTATGTGTTATGTGTTTTGTGATCGAGTGCGGTGTATGGGCTGTGGTGACGAGCATCCATACATTGGCGTCTAGTATGACCGTGAGTCGTTGGAAAATGATATTTTGAGATATATTACATGTGAATCGTTATTGTTCTCCTTGTTGGGACTTGTTGTGAAGATAATTATTGATTGCCCTTGATGGGACGATTTATGAATTGTTGTTTCTTTCTCTGCCCTTAACTGTGATTGTTATTTGGGTGAGGAAGAGTGATAATGCACGAAGGGTGATGCCGTGCCATGTTTATTTATTTATGCACGAAGGTTAATGTCGTGCCATGTTTATTATTGATTATGCACGAAGGATCATGCCGTGCCCTGTTATTGAACCATGTACGAAGGATCATGCCGTACTATGGATGTGAGGATGAGAGTAAAAGCACGAGGGGTGATGCCGTGTACTTTATTTGTTTATTTGGTGAGGATGAGAGTAAAAGCACGAAGGGTGATGCCGTGCAATTGTTTACTATTCCTTGACTTGATATTACTTGTTTTCCATTATATTTTATTTGGGTGATGTTGTGCAATTGTTTGCCATTTCTTGACTTGATATTACTTGTGTTTCCATTATACCTTGTTTTCCTTGTGAACTTATTTGATTGTTATTTGGGTGAGGAAGAGTGATAATGCACGAAGGGTGATGCCGTGCCATGTTTATTTATTTATTTATGCACGAAGGATCATGCCGTGCCCTATTATTGAACCATGTACGAAGGATCATGCCGTACCATGGATGTGAGGATGAGAGTAAACGCACGAAGGGTGATGCCGTGTACTTTATTTGCTTATTTGGTGAGGATGAGAGTAAAAGCACAAAGGGTGATGCCGTGTACTTTATTTGCTTATTTGGTGAGGATGAGAGTAAAAGCACGAAGGGTGATGCCGTGCAACTGTCTGCTATTTCTTCAATTGATATTACTTGTGTTTACATTACACTTTGTTTTTCCTTGTGAAATTATTAACCGTGGTTAATTGTTGAATTCTTTAAGATATTCCTTATTGTGTTAATACTTGATTATTTCTTGTTATTTTGTGGTACACATATATATATATTGAATTGTACAGGTTATGTGGGTGTCTGGTCCTAGGCTTGTCACTACTTCACCGGGATAGGCCAGGCACTTACCAGCACATGGGGTCGGTTGTGCTGATGCTACACTTCTGTGCGTTTTTGCACAGGTCTAGGTTACGATCAGGAGCAGCAGCAGCAGTAAATAGATTGCGTGGGAGTTGATCACATTTGAGACCGAGGTAGCTTGCAGACGTCCGCAGGCCCGGCGTCTCTTTCTTTATTTATGTTAATAGCTGTAGTCTCATTGTTCCGAGACTAACAGAATTATGTTATATTTCCTTCGGACTTTTATGTGTAGTATTCCATAGTAGTTTGTGAGTTGGTGACTCCACGTCTTGGGTAGAGGATTTCAGTATGATTTTCACCGTGTGATTTGTTTTGTCGATAAATTAATTATGAAATTGTGTTAAAAACAGGATAGTATGAATACGATGGCTTGCCTAGCTACCACGAGTAGGCGCCATCACGATCCCGATGTTGGGGGAAAATCCGGGTCGTGACAGTGTGTGTACGAGCTTTCGAAGACATAAAAAGGGACACGATCGGAGAGATAGATTTGATTCTAACCATTGGCCCAGTAGACTTTGAAGTAACTTTCCAAGTTCTGGACATGGACACGTCCTATAACTTTCTTCTAGGAAGGCCATGGATTCACGCAGCCGGATCTGTACCTTCCACCTTGCACCAAATGATGAAGTTTGAGCATAAGGGCCAAGAGATCATGGTCCATGGGGAAGATGAGCAATCGATCTATCGAGACCCTTCAATCACATGCCTTGAAGCAAGAGAAGGAAGCAAGCACATAGTTAACTAGGCCTTCAAAGTTGTGGTTGTCGACCAATATGAAGAAGGAGACCCTTGTCCCCAACCTTTCCTTTCTAATGCATCGATCATGGTGGACAAAGAAATGATCCGACGAGGTTTCAAACCAGGAAAGGGACTTGGGGTGGAGGAGGGGCCCAGACCCTGTTGCTCGTACTCCAGAGCCAGTAGCTCCTCAGCCTCAGGCACCAGTAATTCAGCCAGCTGTGGCCACTCAGTCAGGTACCACAGCTCATGCCGGCGATGGAGCGGCCATGACTTCTGATTCGTTATGGAGGCTTGATCGGTTCTCCAAGCTATTTACCACTACATTCGGTGGAGCCGCATCAGAGGATCCTCAGGACTTTTTATTCAGTTGCCATGAGATTCTCAAGACTATGGGGATCGTGGAGACAAACGGAGTTGATTTCTGTACCTTCAGACTTGCAGGATTCGCCAAGACTTGGTGGAGAGATTATTGCCTGACTCGACCAGCAGGGTCCCAGCTCTATCATGGGACCGGTTTGCGGAACTATTTATGGAGAAGTTTCTCCCTGCTACTCAGCGGGATTTACTTCGGAGGCAGTTTGAGCGCCTCCATCAGGGCACTATGACAGTTACACAGTATGAGACGAGATTTATTGACTTGGCTCGTCATGCAGTGGTGATACTTCCCACGGAGCGGGAGAGGGTCCGCAGATTTATAGATGGGCTTAATCAGCCGATTAGACTCCAGATGGCTATGGGTGTGGGGAGTGACATATCATTTCAGGAGGCAGCCAATGCAGCACACAGAGTTGAGATGGCTCTTGCTAGGGAAGGCGGTTATTCTTCAGATAAGAGGCCTCGTCATTCAGGCAGATTTGGTGGTTCTTCCTCTGGTAGTAGAGAATCCTTTGATAGAGGCCAGTCCTCCAGGCCTTTTCATTCCGCCCTTCAGGCTTCACAGGGTGGATCAGGTGATCGTGGTTCTCGGGGGCATTATTCAGACCAGTCTCCTATTAATGCTCAGCCTCTTCAGAGTGTTCGTGGAGGCCATTCAGGTCGTCAGGGCCAGCAGCCCTATCAGTCTAAGAGTTGCTACGGTTGTGGCGACCCAGGTCATTTTATCAGGAATTGCCCTATAGCAGCGGGCAACTCTCAGCAGCGAGGTCCTCGTCCTATGATTCAGGCCCCAGCTGACCCTCAGCCTGCCCAGCCAGCCCGAGGCGGGGGTAGAGATTATAGAGGTGGAGGTCGAGACCGTAGAGGTGGAGACCGTCCAGCGAGAGGTAGAGGTCAGCCAGTTGATGGTCGTCCTAGAGACGCAGCTCAGAGGGGAGGTGCAGATCCCCGATTCTATGCTTTACCAGCCAGGCCAGAGGCAGAGGCATCAGATGCTGTGATTACAGGTACTATTCTTGTGTGTGACAGAGGTGCTTCAGTATTATTTGACCCTGGATCTACCTATTCCTATGTGTCTTCCTACTTCGCATCGTATTTAGCTGTGCCCAGCTATGCTCTGGATGTTCCAGTTTATGTGGCTACGCCAGTGGGTGACTCTATTGTAGTCGATCGGGTGCATCGTTCGTGCGTAGTTATATTTGGGGGTCTTGAGACCCGTGTTGATCTGTTGCTCTTGGATATGGTAGATTTTGATGTCATATTGGGGATGGGCTGGTTGTCCCCATACCATGCTATTCTTGATTGTCATGCTAAGACTGTCACCTTAGCCTTGCCAGAATCACCCCGATTAGAGTGGAAGGGTACCTCAAGCCACTCCGTTCGCACTGTTATTTCTTATGTTAAGGCTCGACGTATGGTCGAGAAGGGGTGTCTAGCTTATTGGGCGTATGTTCGTGATTCCAGCGCGGAAATTCCTTCAATTGATTCAGTTCCTATTGTACGGGAGTTTCCCAAGGTTTTCCCTTCAGACCTGCCGGGCATGCCACTTGACAAGGATATTGATTTCTGTATTGATCTGGAACCGGACACTCAGCCCATCTCTATTCCACCCTATCGTATGGCCCCGCCGGAGTTAAAGGAGTTAAAAGATCAGTTGCAAGACCTTCTAGAAAAGGGCTTTATCAGGCCCAGTGTTTCTCCTTGGGGTGCACCTGTGTTATTTGTGTAGAAGAAGGATGGCTCGATGCGGATGTGTATTGATTATCGGCAATTAAACAAAGTGACGATAAAGAACAAGTATCCACTGCCGAGGATTGATGATTTGTTTGACCAGCTCCAGGGAGCGAGGGTATTCTCTAAGATAGACTTGAGGTCAGGCTACCATCAGCTGAAGATCAGGGCGGCTGACATTCCTAAGATAGCCTTTCGCTCTAGATATGGGCATTATGAGTTCTTGGTCATGTCCTTCGGGTTGACCAATGCTCCAGCAACATTCATGGAGTTGATGAATCGGGTATTCAGGCCTTACTTAGATCTGTTCGTGATAGTCTTCATAGATGACATCCTGGTATACTCCGCAGCCAGGAAGAGCACGAGCAGCCTCAGAGTGGTTCTTCAGACTCTGAAGGATAATCGACTATATGCCAAATTTTCAAAATGTGAGTTACGGTTGAGTTCGGTAGCATTTATGGGTCAGTTGTATCCGTGGAAGGTATTCGGGTAGACGAAAGAAGATTGAGGCGATCAGAATTAGCCTCGACCGAGCTCGGTGGCTGAGATACGGAGTTTCTTGGGATTAGCGAGTTACTACCGTCGTTTTGTAGAGGGTTTTCTCTATTGCGACCCGATGACCGAGTTGACCCGAAGGGTGTCCGGTTTCGGTGGTCGGAGGTGTGAGTCGAGCTTTCGAAGCTCAAGACGGCACTTGACCACGCGCCGGTGTTGGTACTACCTACGAGTACGGGGCCTTATACGGTTTATTGTGACGCATCTCGTACGGGGCTTGGAGCGGTATTGATGCGGGATGGTAAGGTTATCGCTTATCTTCGAGGCGATTAAAGATACATGAGAAGAATTATCCGGTTCATGATCTTGAGTTAGCAGCAGTGGTTCATGCCTTAAAGATCTGGAGGCATTATCTTTATGGTGTGACATGTGAGGTGTACACTGATCACAAAAGCCTACAGTACTTGTTCAAGCAGAAGGAGTTGAATCTACGACAGCGGAGATGGTTAGAGTTGCTAAAAGACTATGATGTTACTATATTATATCACCCAGGTAAGGCCAATGTGGTGGCCGATGCATTGAGTAGAAAGTATGCCGGCATGGGTAGTCTTGCATATATTCCGGTCAATCAGAGACCATTAGCTCTAGATGTCGAGGCCTTAGCCAACCGGTTCGTGAGATTAGACATTTCTGAGCCTAGCAGAGTGTTAGCCTGCACGGTCGCTCGTTCTTCCTTATTAGAGCGTATCCGTGAGAGGCAATTTGATGATCCTCATTTGCGTGAGTTGAGAGATACAGTACAGCGGGGAGGTGCCACTCAGGTAAATCTAGATGATGATGGGGTATTGAAATTGCAAGGTCGAGTTTGTGTGCCCAATGTCGAAGGAATTCGAGAGTTGATCTTAGCAGAGGCCCACAGTTCGCGGTATTCTATTTACCCGAGCGCCGCGAAGATGTACCAGGACTTACGGTAGCACTATTGGTGGCGCAGAATGAAGAAAGATATCGTTGCGTATGTCGCTCGGTGTCTAAATTGTCGACAGGTGAAATATGAGCACCAGAGAACTGGTGGTGTATTCCAAAGGATTGAAATTCCGAGTGGAAATGGGAGCGAATCACTATGGACTTCGTTCTTGGACTTCCTTTGACTCGGAGGAAATTTGATGCTATTTGGGTCATTGTTGATAGGCTGACCAAATCGGCACACTTTATTCCAGTTCCGTCTCCTACTCGTCGGAGAGGTTAGCGGAGGTTTACATTAGGGAGATTGTTCGTCTCCATGGGGTGCCGATATCTATTATCTCCGATCGAGGTACGCGGTTTACCTCGCGGTTACGGAGAGCGGTTCAGCGGAGTTAGGCACCCAGGTTCAATTGAGTACGGCATTTCATCCTCGGACGGATGGCCGGTCCGAGAGGACTATTCCGATTCTTGAAGACATGCTTCGAGCTCTGTGTTATTGATTTCGGAGGCTCGTGGGACCGATTTCTGCCGTTAGCAGAGTTCGCCTACAATAATAGTTACCAATCTAGCATCCGGATGGCTCCGTATGAGGCGTTGTATGGTAGGCGATGTCGATCACCGGTTGGATGGTTTGAACCGGGAGAGGCTCGGTTGTTAGGTACAGACTTAGTTCGGGAGGCCTTGGATAAGGTCAAGACTATTCAGGAGAGATTGCGTTCAGCTCGGTCTAGGCAAAAGACTTATGCGGATCGTAAGGTTCGAGATGTAGATTTCATGGTTGGTGAACGAGTATTGCTCCGAGTGTCGCCTATGAAGGGCATGATGAGTTTCGGGAAGAAGGGCAAGCTCAGCCCTAGGTATATTGGTCCATTTGAGATTCTAGACGAGTGGGAGGGGTGGCTTACAGACTAGCTCTGTCGCCTAGCTTATCAGCTGTGCATCCAGTTTTTCATGTATCTATGCTTCGGAGATACCACGGCGATCCCACACATGTGTTAGACTTCAGTACTGTCCAATTGGACAATGATCTATCCTACGAGGAGGAGCCGGTGGCTATTCTAGACCGGCAGGTTCGACAATTGAGGTCGAAGAGTTATCCTTCTGTGCGTGTTCAGTGGAGAGGTCAGCCTCCTGAGGCATCGACCTGGGAGTCCGAGTCTGATATGCGGAGCCGTTACCCCCACTTGTTTCCTGACTCAGGTACTTCTTTCTTTTGTCCGTTCGAGGACGAACGGTTGTTTTAGAGGTGGAGATTGTGACGACCAAAGGGTCATCACTTATTTTATTAATCATTTCGAGCTTCTGAGGCCTTGAAAACCTCATTCTATGTTGCCTCGATTTGCGTGCACGATCCGAGCATGTAGCGGAAAGATTTTGTGATAGAAAATATGAATTCTATGAGAAATTTGGATAAAAATGATATTAATATTGATATGGTTGACTTCGGTCAACATTTTTGATAAACGGATCCGGACCCGAGATTGGATGGTCCCGAGAGGTCCGTAGGAAAATATGGGACTTGGACATGTGTCCGGAGTCGAATTCTGAGACCTAGAGCCCAAGTTATGAATTTTTATGTGAAATTGTTTTTGATGCAATTATTAAAGGAAATAAATTAATAGACCTTGGTATCGGACTCGTATTTTGGTTCCGACGCCCGGTACAAGTCTTAAATATTATATATGTGATTTCCGTAAAGTTTGGTGACATTTGGATGTCGTTTGAGATGTTTTGGACCTTGAGTTCCAAGTTAAGAAGTTTTGAAAATCAAAAGTATGAAAATCATGAGTTTGAGGCTCGATTTGATTAAAACGAGGTGATATTGGCGATATGATCGCACGAACAAGTCCATAATGTGTTTTTGAGGTTGTGTACATGTTTGGTTTGGAGCCCGGGGGCTCGGGTAAAGATTTGATAGGCCATTGGATTAAATTCTGAATTTTTGCACTGCTGGTTTTTCACCCAGTTGTTGGCTTCGCAATTGCGAAGCATTTCTCACAATTGCGAAGGGGGCAGATCAAGGCAGGGCTCGCAAATGCGAACCCTGATCGCAAATGCGAAGCCCCTCATGGTTCGCAAATGCGAACCATTGTTCGCAAATGCGAACGTCCCAGTGACTGCCTTGGTTCGTAAATGCGAACCATTGTTCACAAATGCGAACAATGCCTTGTACAGCATGTGTTCGCAAATGCGAACATTAGTTCGCAAATGCGAACGAATGTTCGCAAATGCGAACTTTCCACCCTTAGCTTATTTTTTCAAACTCCAGAAATTGGTCGGGGTTCGCAATTGCGAACCCATGTTCGCAAATGCGAACACACAGACCTGAAAAACACGAATTTCAGTCATTTCTTCATTTTTCACAAAACCAAAACACCCATTTGCGACTCTTCAAGGATTTCTTCTTCATCAAAACGATTGTACCCATTTGCGACTCTTCAAGGATTTCTTCTTCATCAAAACGATTGTAAGTCACTTTTTACTTAATTCTTTCAATTCCTAACATCATTAAACATGTTTTTCATTAGAAATCAAATGTTTTCATGGTAAAATTCTTGTTTTTGTTAGAAAATAGGGTTTTTCATAAATTGGGGAATTGGACCTCGAATTGAGGACCCTGCTATTGAGAGCTACCCGAGATTCGAGGGCAAAACCTAATAATGTGACCGGGGTCACCACAACCAAAACAAGACCTCGACTGCTGGTCATGTCTACCTGAATATCCTCCCCCGAAGCTCTGAAGCGGGAGT
Source organism: Nicotiana noctiflora (assembly GCA_032618575.1). Taxonomy (NCBI): domain Eukaryota; kingdom Viridiplantae; phylum Streptophyta; class Magnoliopsida; order Solanales; family Solanaceae; genus Nicotiana; species Nicotiana noctiflora. The sequence continues at coordinate 64,255 of JASVEL010006726.1, forward strand.
GCACTGATAGGCTGCTGATTTGAATAGTACTGCTGAGAACCACCGCTGCCTGGAGTACCATGATTAACCTGAAGTGCAGACTGAAAGGGCCTCGGTGAATAAACACTACTATAGGAATCCCTACCTCCAGAAGAGGTTGTCACGACCTAAATCCGGTCGTGATGGCGCCCAACAATCAAGCTAGGCCAGCCAGACCAACAATTACTGATTTCATCTAATACCAGTCCCAAATGGACAACCCAAGAAGAATATATGAGTCAAAGAACTCCAATAATAAATATAATGAACAAAATACTGACACTCCCAATGATCTGGAGTCACAAGTCTAGAGCCTCTAACAAAACCCAACAGGAATAGAGAATATTGTATAGAAATACTCAAGTCCGATACAAAATAACAACTGGAAAGAGGAGGAGAAGCTAGGCTCTGCGAACGTCGGCAGCTACCTTAGCAACTCGGTATGACTCTGAAACCGCTAGAAATTCTTGTCTACTGCTCCTGAGTACCTGAGTCTGCACACAAAAGGTGTAGGGAGTAGGGGTGAGTACTAAGTACTCAGTGAGTAACAAATATATATAAGTAGCTGACAGTAAGAAATCTATAAAATACCACAATATGAAGCTACACTACAGTCCGAATCTTCTACAAACTAGCAGCAACAATACAATACAGCTACCACAGAGTAATTCAACAAATACAGATGCAATGCATGCACATAACCGCTACGGCGTGTAGCCCGATCCAATTTAACGTCGACGGCGCTCACTGGGGGTGTGTACAGACTCCGGAGGGGCTCCTACAGCCCAAGCGCAATGCTGCTGCGGCGTGCAGCCCGATCCTCATATCAACCACTGCGGCGTGCAGCCCGATCCCATGCTCAGTCCACAATAAGCAAATAAGTCACAAAACAATTCATTTTTCTTAATTCCAGTTTCCAGTTCATAATTTATGAAAAATACTTTAACTTTATTAAATTTGCAAAGCCGGTGACTTAGCATTTCAAAAGGTGATTTCAATTTCCAGGACTGAGATCAGTGATTTAAGCAAATATAGCTATCACATAAATAGTTTTCCTCTAAGGACACTACAGGTCGGCACAAGGCCCCAAACAAGGCTTACAGCCCACAAATATATCCAATACGGTGTATTTCCAACACTAACAACATATTATTCACATCGGGGATGGACCAAGTCTCAATCCCTAGTCACAATCAATCCCGCACCTGCCACGGTGTGCGAGCCACGCCCTACTAGCGTCACAATGTGCTAAGCCGGGGTTTCGAACCCTCAGGCTACCATATACACAAACTACTCACCTCTAGCCGGCCGTAGACTCGTCCGCGATGCCTTTTCCTTTGAAATTTGCTGCCTCGTGTGTAGAATCTAGTCAAATCACAATAATTATATCAATTACGGGTCAAAGAATCATAACCCATTTCAATTTACATGAAATTCGCATAAATACACTAAGTTGGTAAAACCCGACCCCGGGCCCACTGCTCGAAAAATTCCGAAATTAAAACCAACGCGACCCTCATCTCGCCACGAGTCCGTGCATATAAAATTTATCAAAATCGGAGTTCAAATGGCCTCCCAAAACTCAAAATCCCGTTTTCAATATCTAGGCCACATTTCTTCAAGATTTCAACCCAATTTCATGAAGATTGATGTTAATTCTACCATAAAATGATGTTTTTGAGTCAAGAATCTTACCTCCGACGAATACCCGATGATTTCTCAGTGATTTCCTCGAGATTTTGATGACCCAAAGGGTCATCACTTATTTAATTAATCATTTCGAGCTTCTGAGGCCTTGAAAACCTCATTCTATGTTGCCTCGATTTACGTGCACGATCCGAGCATGTAGCCGGAAAGATTTTGTGATAGAAAATATGAATTCTATGAGAAATTTGGATAAAAACGATATTAATATTGATATGGTTGACTTCGGTCAACATTTTTGGTAAACGGATCCGGAACCGAGATTGGATGGTCCCGAGAGGTCCGTAGGAAAATATGGGACTTGGACATGTGTCCGGAGTCGAATTCTGAGGCCTAGAGCCCAAGTTATGAATTTTTATGTGAAATTGTTTTTGATGCAATTATTAAAGGAAATAAATTAATAGACCTTGGTATCGGGCTCGTATTTTGGTTCCGACGCCTGGTACAAGTCTTAAATATTATATATGTGATTTCTGTAAAGTTTGGTGACATTTGGATGTCGTTTGAGATGTTTTGGACCTTGAGTTCCAAGTTAAGAAGTTTTGAAAATCAAAAGTATGAAAATCATGAGTTTGAGGCTCGATTTGATTAAAACGAGGTGATATTGGCGATATGATCGCATGAACAAGTCTATAATGTGTTTTTGAGGTTGTGTACATGTTTGGTTTGGAGCCCGGGGGGCTCGGGTAAAGATTTGATAGGCCGTGGGATGAAATTCTGAATTTTGAACTGCTGGTTTTTTTCACCCAGCTGTTGGCTTCGCAATTGCGAAGAATTTCTCGCAATTGCGAAGGGGACAATGTAAGGCAAGGCTCGCAAATGCGAACAATTGATCGCAAATGCGAAGCCAGCCTTGTTCGCAAATGCGAACAATTGTTCGCATTTGCGAAGGTCCCCAGTGCTGCCTTGGTTCGCAAATGCGAACCATTGTTCGCAAATGCGAACGTCCCAGTGACTGCCTTGGTTCGCAAATGTGAACCATTGTTCGCAAATGCGAACACTGCCTTATACAGCATGTGTTCGCAAATGCGAACATTAGTTCGCAAATGCGAGATGTTCGCAAATGCGAATTTTTCAAACTCCAGAAATTGGTCGGGGTTCGCAATTGCGAACCCATGTTCGCAAATGCGAACACAGAGACCTGAAAAACACGAATTTCAATCATTTCTTCATTTTTCACAAAACCAAAACACCCATTTGCGACTCTTCAAGGATTTCTTCTTCATCAAAACGATTGTAAGTCACTTTTTACTTAATTCTTTCAATTCCTAACATCATTAAACATGTTTTTCATTAGAAATCAAATGTTTTCATGGTAAAATTCTTGTTTTTGTTAGAAAATAGGGTTTTTCATAAATTGAGGAATTGGACCTCGAATTGAGGTCCGATTTTGAAACAAATTATATACGTGAACTCGTGGGGGGATGGGTAACCGGATTTTGGTCCTAACCCCGAATTCCGATCATGTGGGCCCGGGGTTGAAATTTACTATTCATGGCAGAATGTTGTAAAAGTGTTATTTGGTATTAAGAATTAGTTTGTGGAGTAGAATTGATGATATTAAATCAATTGTGTATAGATACGGTTGGATTGGAGCCAAATTGAAAGAAAAGACATTTCCACGGATTGGATTGTTCATAAGTATTCGAGGTAAGTGTTTGTTCTATCCTAGCTTGAGGGAATAGGATTATGTGTTATGTGTTATGTGATCGAGTGCGGTGTATGGGCTGTGGTGACGAGCATCCATACATTGGCGTCTAGTATGACCGTGAGTCGTTGGAAAATGATATTTTGAGATATATTACATGTGAATCGTTATTGTTCTCCCTTGTTGGGACTTGTTGTGAAGATAATTATTGATTGCCCTTGATGGGACGATTTATGAATTGTTGTTTCTTTCTCTGCCCTTAACTGTGATTGTTATTTGGGTGAGGAAGAGTGATAATGCACGAAGGGTGATGCCGTGCCATGTTTATTTATTTATGCACGAAGGTTAATGCCGTGCCATGTTTATTTATTGATTATGCACGAAGGATCATGCCGTGCCCTGTTATTGAACCATGTAAGAAGGATCATGCCGTACTATGGATGTGAGGATGAGAGTAAAAGCACGAAGGGTGATGCCGTGTACTTTATTTGTTTATTTGGTGAGGATGAGAGTAAAAGCACGAAGGGTGATGCCGTGCAATTGTTTGCTATTCCTTGACTTGATATTACTTGTTTTCCATTATATTTTATTTGGGTGATGTTGTGCAATTGTTTGCCATTTCTTGACTTGATATTACTTGTGTTTCCATTATACCTTGTTTTCCTTGTGAACTTATTTGATTGTTATTTGGGTGAGGAAGAGTGATAATGCACGAAGGGTGATGCCGTGCCATGTTTATTTATTTATTTATGCACGAAGGATCATGCCGTGCCCTATTATTGAACCATGTACGAAGGATCATGCCGTACCATGGATGTGAGGATGAGAGTAAAAGCACGAAGGATCATGCCGTACTATGGATGTGAGGATGAGAGTAAAAGCACGAAGGGTGATGCCGTGTACTTTATTTGCTTATTTGGTGAGGATGAGAGTAAAAGCACGAAGGGTGATGCCGTGCAATTGCTTGCTATTTCTTGAATTGATATTACTTGTGTTTACATTATACTTTGTTTTTCCTTGTGAAATTATTAGCTATGGTTAATTGTTGAATTCTTTAAGATATTCCTTATTGTGTTAATACTTGATTATTTCTTGTTATTTTGTGGTACACATATATATATATTGAATTACACAGGTTATGTGAGTGTTTGGTCCTAGGCTTGTCACTACTTCGTGGGATAGGCCAGGCACTTACGGACATGGGGTCGGTTGTCTTGATGCTACACTTACGTGCGTTTTTGCACTGAGTCTAGGTTACGATCGGGAAGCGACGACTGAGTAAATAGATTGCGTGGGAGTTGATCACATTTGAGACCGAGGTAGCTTGAGGCGTCCACGGGCCGGCGTCTCTTTCTTTATTTATGTTAATAGGTCTGTAGTCTCGTTGTTCGGAGACCAACGAGAATTATGTTATATTTCCTTCGAGACTTTTATGTGTAGTATTCCATAGTAGTTTGTGAGTTGGTGACTCCACGTCTTGGGTAGAGGATTTCGGTATGATTTTCACCGTGTGATTTGTTATTCCGCATTTATTTAATTAAAATTTTGTTAAAAACAGGATAGTATGAATACAGTGGCTTGCCTAGCTACCACGAGTAGGTGCCATCACGATCCCGATGTTGGGGGAAAATCCGGGTCGTGACATTTCTTCTCTCTAGGGCTCAAAATTGTGTTTTGGGGGTGTAAACCCGCGACCCCTCTGTTCTGTGATTTAATTCACTGCCAGAGCAGTTTGCTCTGCGCGATCGCGACTCGCCTCACGCGATCGCAATGTTCAAAAATCCGGCCTCACGCGATCGCGTCTCTCTTCCTGCGATCGCGTAGCACAAATTCCCTGGACCCCAATTTTCTCCTACGCGATCGCGTATATGCTCATGCGATCGCGATGGCCACCCGGTTAACTCTACGCGATCGCGACTGGTGCTCCTGCGATCGCGATGGCCTAGCCCCCAACCCTACGCGATCGCGTCCCCTCCCCGCGATCGCGGAGAGCAAAATCCTGCTGCATTTATGACAGCAACCAGCCCACTTATTTTTCCCAAAAATGGTCCGTTTGGACCCCCGGATTCATCCCGAGACCCCCGGGACCCCAACGAAAACCACCAACATACTCCAAAACACGATACAAACTTGTTCCAATCATAAAAACACCATACTAAACATCAAAATCACCATTTACACACGAATTCAAGCCTAAGTTTCTTCAAAACTTTCAGAAAGTAGGAAATCCAAAACCCGATCAAACGATGTCCGAATGACCTGAAAATTTGCAGACATATCCAAAATCACATAACAAAGCTACAGAAATTGTCGGAATTCCATTCCGACCCCGGATCAAAATCTCACCTACCATCCAGTTTTTGCCAAAATTTAACATTCGCCAATTCAAGCCTAAAACTACACCGGACCTCCGAATTCAATTCCGATTGTTCTCCTAAGTCATAAATGATCCCCCGGAACTAGTCGAATCATCCGAATCCGGTTCCGAGCACTCTAACTCAATAGTCAACTCTTGGTTGACTTCTCATATTCAAGCTTTCTTCAAACATGCTATTTGTTTCATTTTCAATCCAAATCACTCCTAACTCACCCGATATACTCTAATACTGTTATAAAAGCATAAGATATGCAAATGCAAGGTAACGGGGTGGTAATTCCCGTAACGACGGGCCGGGTCGTTACAGCTTCAAAGCACTGAACCTACCAGAATGACGAGGCCTCTTGTCTGACATCTAACCACCTCTCCGTGTGAGCGCCATCTTAACTATGCGGGCTATATTGGCCGACTCCTGAAAGAAAATAACACTACCGATTCCTACAACCATATGGAGACGAATCTGTTGAATCGATCCATCAATAAATCTCTGGACCCTCTCTCGCTCCGTAGGGAGTATCATAATAGCATGGCGTGCCAAGTCAACAAACATAGTCTCATACTATGTAACTGTCATGGAGTCTTGCTGGAGGCGCTCACACTGCCTATGAAGTGCCTCTTGCTGAGTGATTGTGAGAAACTTCTCCAAAAATAACTCCGCAAACTGATCCTATGTCAAAGATGGAGACCCTGTTGGTCTAGATAGGCAACAATCCCTCCACCAAGTCTTGGCGGATCCTGGAAGCCGGAAGGTGGAAACATTGACCCTGTTGGTCTCCATTATACCCATGGTTCTGAGAATCTCATGACAGATGAATAAAAAATCATGTGGATCCTCTTATGAAGCACCGCTGAAAGTGGTGGTGAAGAGCTTAGAGAACCAATCAAGTCTCCACAAAGCATCCGAAGACATATCCGCTCCATCGCCAACTTGAGCTGTAATGCCTGGCTGAGCTGCCACAGTTGGCTGAATCGCTGGAACATGATTTCGGGGAGCTACCTACTCTAGAGTAGGTGTAGTAGGAGTCTGAACCCCCCTCCCCCCCCAGCCTGGGAAGTGGCTGGTGCTACTGGCGACAAACCCATTCTAGTGACACTCTCCATAAAGCCTGCCAATCTGACTAGAGCGTCCTGAAGGTTTGGGGGACCATAACCCTTCCTGGGACCTGAGCTGGGCCCATTTGAGGTGTTGGGGCAGGAACCTGCTCATCGTATTGAATATGAGGCTCCACCTCTAGAACTGCTGCCCCGGGCTAAGCTTCTGCCCCTGCCTCGGCCTCTGGTATGGCCTAGGCCTCTGCCCCTCGCAAGAGCTGCTACTAGGGGCTCAAGCTACTGCGTGGTAGAAGAAAAAGTACGTGTTCCTGCCATCTCCAAAAGAATAGACTAGAAAGAAAATTAGTATTTGAGAAACAGAATCGCACGACAAGAAAGAACAAAAGTGAAACTTTTCCTAACTCTGTAGCCTCTGGGGATAAATACATACGTTTTCGTACCGATCCCTCAGACTCTACCAAATTTGTCCGTGAGTAGCGAGACCTATGCAACCTAGAGCTCTGATACCAACTAACCACGTCCCGGATTTCCCACCATCGGGTGTCGGGATGGCGCTTACTATCGGAGCTAGGCAAGCCAAACACTCAAACGTTTTTGAAAGGAAACACAATAGTAATAACAATAGCAAACTCTTAAATGAAAGCGGAAGTCTTTATAACATAAGTAAATGAAACCCAAAATGCGGAAGTTTAATATTTACTACCCAAGACTGGAGTCGCAATCTCACGAACTGCTAACGAATACCACAAACAAGTCTGAATAGAAAGAAAACACATAGTGTCTATCTCGATACAATGAAAACAAACATAAAATATATAAGAGGGACTCCGGCTTATGAACACCGGCTAGGCTACCTCATAATCCCTAGACTGAAGTCAACTCCCACTTCATGCACAACTGTTGTGGTCCAAAATCTGCTCCGATACGGTTATCTATGTAAAAAGTACTAAAGTGTAGCATCAGCACAATTGACCTCATGTGTTGGTAAGTGCCTGGCCTAACCCCGGCGAAGTAGTGACGAGGCTAGACAAGACTACCAAATAAACCTGTGCAATTTAATATATATATATATATATATAGCAGTTATTGCTCCTGTTCCGGAAGGTATAGCTCTCGATATATATATATATATATATATATATATATATATATATATATATATATATATATATATATATATATATATATATATATATATATATATATATATATATATATATATATATATATATATATATATATATATATATATATATATATATATATATATATATATATATATATATATGTGTGTGTAATAAAAGGAAATGATAGCAAAACTGAACAATTAAAAGTGAAGGGAAACATGCCATGAGGGAGTACCAGTCGGATATAAAATCAACAACTTAAATAAGAACAGGACACCTCAATAACTGACAAAAACCAGGAAAGCAACAGTTGCACGACATCAACCTTTGTGCTTTTACTCCCATCCTCACCTCAAGCAAACAAATACAATGCACGGCATCACCCTTCGTGCTTTTCCTTACATAACTCTCATTTCATGGCACAGAATGATCCTTCGTGCAAATATAATCAATCGGAGCACGGAATGTCCGTTCGTGCATAAATAGTCAAAAGTGGCACGAAATGAACCTTCGTGCAAATTATACTCAACAATGGCATAGAATGACCCTTTGTGCATCATCACTCTTCCTCACCCAAACAACAATCACAACCAAACAGGCGAGGGAAATAAATAATAACAAGATATGTCCCGACAAGGGAAAATTCAATTAAACAACTAATTCCCGGCAAGGGAGCAATAACATCAACTTACACATCCCGGCAAGGGGGATCATCAATATGTTCAAGTCATCTTGGTAAGAGATTAATCACAACTCTTTCTAATTCTTTCATTTCTTACTCAAATAGTATTTTTATTGTTCAAGCCAATGCTCCACAGAGTTCACAAGTTCATAATTTATTCTCAACTTTTCATATTATGTAGAAGTCATTAATTAATTTGGAAGAGTCCCAAAATATACCAAAAACAAGTAACAACAAAGACTCACAGTCATACTAGACACCGATGTATAGATACTCATCACCATGCCTATACACAACACTCGATCATTTAGCAAATAACAATTAATAACATTCTAATCATATTCCCTCAAGCCAAAGTTAGATCAAACACTTATCTCGGTCCAAAAAATAGCAGTCAACTCTCCAATACCGCCTTTCCTCTAAAATCCGACTCTGAAACAATGATATCTAGGTATAATTAATTCAATGATATCAATTAGGGCTCAACAACATAATCCCATAGCTTAGAAATGAGTTTTCTAGTATTCTTTCAAAAATACCAAAATTCGACACCGGGCCCACATGGTCCAAACACGAGGCTCGGACCAAAACCCAATCATCCATAACCTCACGAGTTCAAATATATAATTTATTTCAAGATTCGACCCAAAATTGAGGTTGAATCACCAAAAATTCTCAAAACCCTAACTCTACCCAAAAACCGTTAGTTTCTACTTTGAATTCATGATTTAGGGCTAGGAAATTAGTGATTAGATGAAGGAAAAACGAAGGAAATAAGTGGTAAATTACTTACCCAAGTGACCTTGAAAAATGGGAGCTTTAATGGCTTCCTAAAGCTTGGGAGAGAAGAGAGCTCGTGAGCAATTTTATGAAAAACCCATGTGTACTGTTCTAGAAATTAAAAATTATAACTGGGCAAAATTTTCCTTTGCGTTCACAGAAGGAGGGCTGCGTCGCGAATGGAAATGCAGATAGGTCATCGCCATCGCGGAAAGCGTGTCGCGAACGCGGAGAATAAGATGCTGAGGCCCATGAACTTTGCCTATGCGAACACGTGGGATTTCATGCGTACACGATGGGGGAGTCTGGCAAGCTACGCGAACGCGGTCAAGTGTCTGCGAATGCAAAGAAGAAAAAGGGCTAAGCCCTCAGGGTCAGGTTACTTTACGCGAATGCGAGGTAAGGGATGCGAACGTGATGAAGCAGAAAGCTAAAGTTGTGCGAACGCGAAAGAGACCATGCAAATGTGTAGAAGAAATCGTCTGCAACAGCTAAAACCAAAAATCAACTACATTTCCTAAGTGTAAAAACACCCCTGAAACACCTCCAATTCATTCCCGTGCCCTTGGGTGTCCTAACCAATAACATATACTAACTCAATAAAATACTACGAAATTATTCGAGCAATCAAATCGCCAAAACAACATCAAGATCAATGGATCAAGCCTCAAAATCATCATTTTCATTTGAAATTTCTTAAACTTCTAACTTTAGATAATTAGGTCTGAAACACATCAAATAACGTCCGATTTCGACCAAACTTCACAGGATGCGCTTAACACATATTTAAGACATGTACCGGCTGTCTGAGCCAAAATACGAGATCGATACCACAGTCTTTTAATCAATTTTCATTTCTATTTTCCTTAACAATTTAGAAAAATAATTTAACAGAAAAATTTTTTTACTCGGGTTCTAGACCTCAGATTTCGACTCCGGGCACATGCCCGAGTCCCATATTTTTCTACGGACCCTCTGGGACCATCAAATCATAGATATGGGCCCGTTTACCACGAATATTGATCGAAGTCAACTTTAACCATATTAATATCAAAATTCTTCAAATGTTTCACAGATTTCACATATTTCAACATAAACGCTTCCCGGCTACGTGTTGGGACTGTGCATGCAAATCGAGGCAACTGCCAGTGAAGTTTTCAAAGCCTCAGAAGCGCGGGAAAAGGGAGAAATCTGGTGATGACCCTTTGGATCGTCACAGTGAGTGGCTTTAGAATCAATCCACCACTCCTTCGGATTTCCCACCAAGTTGCATTCAGAAAGCATGGCACACAATTCATCAACATCATCATGTTTTTCTACCATGTTTGCTTGACCTCTTTTCTTGTCTTTCTTCCGAGCATGACACTCCGTAGATTTGTGTCTGGTTTTCCCACAGTTGTAGCAGTTTTCATTGAACCACTTCTTGCTTGGGTTGTATTTTGGACCAGAAGCCTTCTTTTTTTTTGTTATCTTCAAAAATATTTGCTCCCATTATTGTTGAATTTCCACGGCCTCTCCTTTCAGCAACTTCATTCTCCTCTTCGATTCTCAACCGAACAATGACATCTTCAAGGGACATCTCCTTTCGTTTGTGTTTCAAATAATTTTTGATGTCCTTCCACAATGGAGGCAACTTCTCAATTATTGCTGCTACTTGGAATGCTTCATTGATGACAAGACCTTCAGTGAAAATTCTTTTAGTAAAAATACTAAAATTTTTACTTTCAACATCAATATTTATTTGAAATATACCTTCAGCAGGTAGATCATGAATAATCACTTGCAATTCCTGGACTTGGGTAATAACAGACTTGCTATCTGTTATTTTGTAGTACAAAAATTTTGCGGCGATGAATTTCTTCGCCCCGACATCTTCAGTTTTGTATTTCTTTTCAAGAGCATTCCACAATTTTCTTGACGTCTCTACGCCACTGTATACATTATACAGATTATCATCCAATCTGCTTAGAATATAATTCTTGCACAGAAATTCAGAATGTTTCCATGCCTCAATCACGAGAAAGCTTTCATTCTCTGGAGTTTCATCGAACAGATCAGGAACATCTTCATTGATCAAGTTTTGTAGACATAACGTAGTCAAGTAGAAGAACATCTTCTGCTGCCAGCGCTTGAAATCAATCCCAAAATTTTTTTTGGATTTTTCTGCTGGTGGCAACACCGGTATTCGTCTTGTCGATGCATTGGCAGTCACCGTTGAAACATGGTTTGTCGATGCATTGACAGTCACCATCAGAACATCTTGGTTTCCGCTTTTATTTGCCATTTTTTCTGAAAAAAAATGACACAAACAACGTTTAATAAACGTTTAAAACTGGAGTTAAAAAATCAAGTAGATTTTATTCTCCAACAAAACGCCACGAAGGCTTTACTCTCTAAAACAGGAGTACACAAAATCACAAAGGTTTTAGTTTACAGAATAATAAGGATAACACAAATACAGAAATAAAAATTATTAAATTCCTTATTGTTGGTTGTTGGTTATTATCCTATATTTGTAAATAATAATTTTGGAAAATAAAATGTTGGCGTATTAATGTAAATAAATGAAACAAAAATTAATTCGAGCCCACTGAATTCACAGTGTTTCCTTAAGGAATTTAACCCCCTCCTAGTACCTAAGGCTATGGATTATTTCCTCCCAAGATAGAATAAATTACACACATTAGTGTAGAGGTACTTAAAACCCCGGTGTTTCAGCGAACACAAAGTTCGGCAGCAAATCACACTTACAGATGCTTTGTTTGTAGTTAAAAATAATATAAAATAAGGGAGGAGAACTCAAAAATCGAATGAAAATTCTGAGCGGAAGGAATGCAATGTACAGCCGATATTGAATTCTTACTGAAAAGAATATCAGATTACAATGAGTTTTTTTGTGTCTTTCTCCAACAGTTGCTGCTCATATTTATAGCAGTAAGTTGAGAGAGAAGCACTTGCTTGTTGTGGATCAAGCACTTGGAGTGGCTGTTATTGCAACTGGTGGTATAATACACGGATTGGAAAAATCCGTTACAAATACGAATAATATTACGTTAATATTTACTATTAACAAATCCGAAGCCGAAGCCGTAGCCGTAGCCGAGCCGAGCAAGCGACGACGACGATGGCGCGAGGCTTGCCCTCTACTTAACTCTTTAAGAGCAACAAGAAGAGTAATGCACCAAAATCCTTATCCTCTACCGATGAGGGACAATGTCTCATTAAAAAAATAGGAAAACTTAAATTTTACTCAAAAAATTCATTTTTCCTCTATTTCCTATTCACCCTACTTTTCCATCTTTAAAAAAAATCTCAACAATTAACAATTTGCTGGAATTAAAAATGAGGTTGACTTCCTTCTTCTTTTTTTTTTTTGGGAGGACATAGAACAAGAGGAGGTACAATTAACTAACTCTTGGTGTGGAAATGCATAAAACAAAGTATCTAAATTTCAATCCAAAACTTGTCACTCTAAAAATCACTCTCCTTTGGAAATCTTTTCCAACCATATCAAAATCAATTTTTTTTTCTTTATAAAAACTATACTTTTGTATTCTTTTTTGCGAAAAAATGTAGAACCAAGTTCACCTATTAGTAGCCCGTTTAGCCAAGTTTTTAATATCAACCTATTTTAATAAGTATTTTTCTCAAGGGTACTTTTCAAAAAAGGTGTTTTTGGTAATTATAATTTGTGTTTGGCTAATTAAATTGAAAAGTACTTTTGAATAGTAATTAATGTTTGGCCAAACTTTTTAAACGACAAAGCTCCAAATATGCCCGTAAACTATGTGAAATACGATAAATATGTCCGTCGTTAATAGTTGGGACCAAATATGCCCAAACCGTCCAATAGTTGTGCAAATTTGCCCTTTTTAATGGAAATAATATTTTTTATTTTAATTTGTAATTAACTAAAATCAAAATATTTTTTTCAAGTTTTAGAAAAAAATTTTAAAAAACAACTGAAAAATAATTCTTTTTGTAAAAACATAAATAAAATCCATAAAGTAATTCTCTAAAGAAATATTTTTTGTAAAAAATGAAAAAAATAAATATTTTCTTTTTATCAATTTTTAGTTTAAAAAAAATTAGTTTTTTTTCCAGTTTTTACCGCTTTAGAAAATAGATTTTTCATTTTCTTTTTCTAGATTTTACAAAAATCATTGTTTTAGAAAATAATTTTGTAGTTTTTTTTAAAGAATTTTTTTAGTTTTTTTAGTTTTTAGAAAATTTATTTTTAGATTTTATTTCTGTTTTTAAAAAAACATTGTTTTAGAAAGTAATTTTTTATGTAATTTTTTTAAATCAATTGTTTGTCATTTATTAATTTTTTAGTAAAAATAAATTCAGTTTTTATTTTTCTATTTTTACGAAAAATATTGCTTTAAAAATTTCTTTTTAGATTTTATTTCTATTTTTTACAAAAAACGTTGTTTTAGAAAATATTTTTTAGTTCTTTTGTAAAAACTGGAAAAAAGCTATTTCCTTTTTATTTTCTTTAGTATTTAGTAAAAAAAAAATTTAGAATTGCATTAGGAAAAATATATTTTTATTTTAATTAATTAAAAATTATTATTTCCATTAAAAAAAGGGCAAATTTGGACAAATATTGGACGGTTTAGGCATATTTAAGCCCAACTATTAAAGACTTGCATATTTGTCATATTTAACATAGTTCACGGGCATATTTGGATATTTTTCGCTTTTTAAACCTACTTTTATGTGTATTTTTTACAAAAATGCTTCTCAGAAAATTATTTTTAGAGGGAAACTATTTTTTCTTTTACTCAAAAACTATTTCTACTAAAACACTTTTTTCTTTCTAAAAATTTGGTCAAACACCTCAATTTTTGTTAAAATACACTTTTTACCCCCAATAAAACTTGACCGAAGCTATTATTCTAAGAAATTATGAGCAGCATTTTTTTCCCATCTTATCATAAATGGAGTATTTCCATTCCAAAACAAAAAACTACTCCTAGTATGAACCAAACATGAACAAAAAAAAAATAGAACATTAGCTATAAGATACAACTTCATTTGGATAACTAAGTTTCGTGTCAGAAAAATGTTCTGCCCATATAAAGAAAGTGGACCCCATTTTCATGAATCTATAAAGTCAGTTGCAGCTTCCATTCCTCAATTCCCTCATAACCCAAACCACCATAAAAATCTATAAAGATGATTCATGCCAAAAGTGCTAAAAACTAATAGTAGTAGTAACTGTTTCCATAAATATATCAAAAGTATCATTATTTTCTCTGTGAAAATGCTGAGAATAAATGTATCACTGTTGCTCTTTATAGTCTTTTTTTCGTTCATTTATTCTTCAGTTAGAGCTAGTGTTACGTATGATGATAGAGCCATAGTCATCAATGGGAAGCGAAGAATTCTCATTTCTGGTTCTATTCACTACCCAAGAAGCACTCCCGAGGTATATTATGCACCAAAATAAAATTGTATCATTTGCTACATTTTCATTGTTTTCATGGCTTAACCTTTTGGTAATATGCAGATGTGGCCTGATCTTATACAAAAGGCTAAAGATGGAGGTTTAGATGTTATTGAGACTTACGTGTTCTGGAATGGCCATGAGCCTTTTCCGGGAAAAGTAATACTTTCCACTCTTGCCTTAAAAATTTATCCTCGTATTAGTATAATGCATGAATAAGGTTATACGCGACAAGGTGGGTGTGGTCCCATTGAGGATAAGATGCGGGAAGCGGGGCTCATGTAGTTTGGACATGTTAGGAATAGGAGGATAGGTGCCCCAGTGAGGAGGAGTGATAGGTTGACATTGGAGGGCCTACGAAGAGGTAGAGGTAGGCCGAAGAAGAAGTGGGAAGAGGTGATTAGGCGAGACATGACGCAATTTCAGCTGACTGAGTATATGACCCTTGATAGGAAGGCGTATAGGTTGGGATTAGAGTAGTAGGGTAGGTGGTAGATTGTTCATACTAGTAGGATTAGTATTCATTCTATTGGCAGTAGGTCTCTAGCATTTTCTTTCATTTTAATCATCTTATTACTGTGTTATTTGTATGCTGCTTTTACACGGTTTTTTGATGTTATCCCTTATTGTCTATCATTTAATTAATATGATGCTTATCTTTTCCTGAGCCGAGGGTTTATTGGAAACAACCTCTCTTCCTTTGTAAGGTAGGAGTAGGGCGTGACACAACCCTCCCCAGATTTCACGATGTGGGATAATCCTGTATGTTGTTGTTGTATTAGTATAATCCATGAACTGAAATAAAACATTATAACTGTTTCTTTTCTGCTTTATTCCCTTTTTCAGTTTAATTTTGAGGGGAGGTATGATCTGGTTAAATTTATAAAACTGGTACAACAAGCTGGACTTTATGTTAATCTCCGCATAGGCCCTTACATTTGTGCAGAATGGAACTATGGGTAATACACATAAAAATTCTACTCAAGGTTCAAGAATGAAACTTTTAAGTTGGCTAAAATAGTTTTTACACTCTGTTTTTTCAAGCAGGGGTTTTCCTGTTTGGTTAAAATATGTAGCAGGAATGGAATTTAGAGCAGATAATCAGCCTTTCAAGGTTTGGTTCATATTTTGGATCTAGTAATAACCTACACTAACTAGATTCTTTTTTTTTTTTTTTTTTGGTTTTAATTATGTTTACTTGTTTGAGTATGATGAAGGTGGCCATGCAAGGATTTGTTGAGAAAATTGTCAACATGATGAAATCAGAAAATTTGTTTGAACCTCAAGGAGGACCAATTATTATGGCCCAGGTTTGAACACTAAGCTCTCGCTATGCGTGAGGTCCGGGGAACGAGTGGGCCACATGGGTCTATTGTATACAGTTTTACCCTGCATTTCTGCAAGAGGTTGTTTCCTCGGCTTGAATCCGTGACCTCCTGGTCATATGGCATCAACTTTACCAGTTACGCCACGGATCCCCTTAATTTATTTCTTTGAAAAAAGCAACTTTGGGAATTAAATGTGGCAGATAGAAAATGAGTATGGACCAATAGAGTGGGAAGTTGGTGATCCTGGTAAACCTTATGCAAAATGGGCAGCCGAAATGGCGGTGGGTTTAGACACTGGAGTCCCATGGATCATGTGTAAGCAAGAAGATGCCCCTGATCCTGTGGTTAGCTACTTCATCTACTTTCATAATTCCAGCATCTATATTTCTGACAATGTTTTGGCTTAAAATATGTTACTAGGATTTACTAATTTTTTGTTGCTACAGATTGATACTTGCAATGGTTTCTACTGTGAAAATTATAAACCTAATAAGCCCTACAAACCAAAAATGTGGACAGAAGTCTGGACTGCCTGGTAAGTTTCGCGAGTTCAACTCTGCGAGTGGAACTCCTTCTGTTTCTTCTGTTGGATTTCTAATCAGTGTTATATTCTCTACTATGATCAGGTATACAAAATTTGGTGGTCCAGTTCCTCGTAGACCTGCTGAAGATGTCGCATTTGCAGTTGCAAGGTTTATTCAGAACAATGGTTCATACTTCAATTATTACATGGTTAGCTATTCTTTTTATTCTAAGTAGCGAGTTAATCAGATTTTATAAGGATTTCTATATCTTTTTCCATATGTTATATTGTGGGAATTCACTGGCTTTGCTGTTGTTGTTGTTGTATATTGTCTTGGTTGCAGTATCATGGGGGAACAAATTTTGGTAGGACAGCTGCAGGGCGTTTTGTTGCCACTAGTTATGATTATGATGCTCCATTAGATGAATATGGTATGAAACAAAAACCACAAATAAACAAGTACTAATAGAATAAAGTTTCTAGCAAGCAATTACTGTTACAAGATTGGCTTTAAGGTTTTGTTGTATGATGAAACAGGACTGCTGAATGAACCAAAATATGGGCACTTGAGAGACTTACATAAAGCTATCAAGTTATCCGAGCCAGCCTTAGTTTCATCCTATGCGACAGTAACTTGGCTAGGCAAAAATCAAGAGGTTAGTGTGATGTAGACCATTTGAAGTTTCTAAGAATTTATCGTCTTGATTTCATCCCAAACTGATTTAGCTGTTGAACTCCAACACAGGCTCATGTGTATAACTCAAAATCCGGATTGTGTGCTGCATTTCTTTCCAACTATGACCCAAACTTTTCGGTTAGAGTTACATTTCAGAATATGCAATATGACCTGCCTCCATGGTCCGTCAGCATTCTTCCTGATTGCAAAACCGCTGTCTACAACACTGCTAGGGTAATGAAAGATGATCCTTCTTTATCAAATAGATTTTAGTATTAAGTGACATGAACATTTAGGACCGAAAGTCTTAACATCATCTGGTAACTGCTGCAGATTAGTTCCCAAAGCTCGCAGATGAAGATGACATCTGTTGGTGGTGGATTATCTTGGGAATCATACAGTGAAGAAACTCCGTCTGCTGATGATAGTGACACACTTTCAGCCACTGGACTATGGGAACAGATAAATGTTACTAGAGATTCCACAGACTATCTTTGGTACATGACAAAGTACGTACTTTTTTATCTCCTAAAATTGGTTTCCAGTTATACTTGGTAATTTGAATATTGCTAGTAATCATTCCATGCGCTTCCTCCAGTGTAAACATAGCATTTGATGAAGGATTTCTAAAGAATGAAAAGGAACCTTTTCTTACTGTTATGTCTGCTGGTCATGCCTTGCATGTCTTCATCAATGGGAAACTATCAGGTACTGAGACCTGCTGTTCATTTGGCAAGTGCAGATAAATACACCTATTAAGTCGATTTTTATCGCCATTTGGTGTTTATACTTTGCCTTTTGTGGTAGGGACTGTTTATGGGGGATTGGACAACCCAAAGTTGACATATAATAGCAATGTGAAACTAAGAGCTGGTATTAACAAGATTTCTATGCTCAGTGTTGCTGTTGGTCTCCCAGTGAGTTTTCCATGTCATGTTTCTCTGTCTTCTGGAATCAGAACCTGCTGTTTTACTTCTTACGTTGTTAAGTGCAATCCAGAATGTTGGCTTGCATTTTGAGACGTGGAATGCTGGAATTCTTGGTCCAGTCACATTGAGTGGTCTTAATGAGGGGACAAGAGATTTGACAAAACAAAGATGGGCTTACAAGGTTCGCTCGTTACTTCCTTCTTTTCCTATCTTTTCAGTCTAGATTTGCAAGCCTGATTTGAGAACAACATTTTGTCCCTTGATGTCAAAATGAACTCCCACTTAAGGTGTGAAGATTTAAATAAGCCCTGGTGATTTGCTTTTGTGCAGGTTGGTATGAAAGGTGAATCTTTAAATCTTCACACCTTAAGTGGGAGTTCATCTGTTGAATGGGCTAAAGATTCGTTCTTGTCTCAAAAGCAGCCCCTGACTTGGTACAAGGTAAGACAATAACTGGTGCACACCATTACTCTGATTTAGGGTCCTGTTTACATTAAAAAAAAAACTTCAAGTGTACATGTTTTATAATCCTGAAATCATACTGTAGCACTAATATGTTTTCCAGGCTACATTTAATGCACCTGAAGGAAATGATCCATTAGCTTTAGATATGCCAAGTATGGGAAAAGGTCAGATATGGATAAATGGTGAAGGCGTTGGTCGCCATTGGCCTGGATACATAGCAGAGGGCAACTGTGGTAAATGCAATTATGCAGGACTCTACAGTGAGAAGAAATGTCACACTAACTGTGGGCAGCCTTCTCAAAGATGGTAAGCGATTTCCGTAAGTCCTGGCAAACCCTAATAGCAAAAGTTAAAAACCAGATTGGCTAATATCAAACTAGGTGCTAAGGGGAAGAAAAGACAAACACAAGAAGCTTGAAGAAATATGGAACTATAACGTTACCTTGCTGTTTGAAAGAAAATACAACTATCATTATGAAACTGTTGATTTCAGGTATCATGTCCCACGATCGTGGCTGAAACCAAGTGGAAATCTATTGGTAGTGTTTGAAGAATGGGGAGGTGACCCAACAGGAATTTCTTTAGTAAGAAGATCAACAGCCAGAGTTTGTGCTGATATCGTTGAAGGCCAGCCAAGTCTTAAAAATTGGCGTATGGCAACTTCTGGTAAATCTAACAATATGCAACCAAAAGCTCATTCGTTGTGCTCAGCCGGGCAGAATATCTCAAACATAGAGTTCATAAGCCGTACGATGCATTTGAAAAGGTATGTCAAAGATTCTTTTTCATATTAAATAAGCATGAGTCTAGCCTTGCATAATGTCATTTATTAATCATTGGCTAATCTGTATAATGTCATTGACCTGTACGTTTGTTTTGTACTTCCTCCGAATTTTCAAATGGTATATCACAGAACTGCATTGGAGAGCAATCTTGTTCAGTAAATGTAGTGCCTCAAGTCTTTGGAGGAGATCCATGTCCAAATACCTGTAAGAAACTCTCTGTGGAGGCTATTTGCAGCTGAAATTAGCAAGCAAGTAATGGAGCCAAAATCTATTAATATCAGTAAAAATATACTTGGATTACATTACAGAGAGCATAGCTTTTAAAATTCCTTGCTTCTCTACAAGCTTTGATTTCATAAGTTCCAGGAAAGCTGCTGGTGCCTGGTGGGGTTATGGATTGAAAAAATTGTACAGCATCTTCAACACCATAGCTCACTATGATTTCAGTTATATACTACACAAATAAGCTTCATGTATATACAACGAATTAGTGCTTCATAGGGAATAAGACAAGTTGCAAGGGAGCCAACTTCCCCTTTTCTTTGTAATAATTCTACTCTACAAAACTATATCACTAATTTAGATTATTTCTATTGCTTTGCATCCTTTTGTGCTCACCTTAATATTTACGTCCTACCACACTTCCCTTTTAGCCATTAGGACGTTTTCAATTGACCCACCAATTATCCATGGTCTGACAACTTTTTGAGTATATGTAGGACCCAAGTGGCTGTACGTAGCATGGGCAGGTTTCATGAGGCCGTGAATAGATTCTTATGACACCGAAATACCAAAAGACGACGTTAGTCATGGTGAGTATTTCTCACAAGGCTGTTTTATGGACCCGCTAAATTTCGGGTCTATCATAGTCCTTTAACATTTTAAGCACCTATAGGATCCAAGTGGTCGTGCATAGCATGAGTACGATCCATGTGGCCATACATAGTATTCTTATGACCCCGGAATGCTAATAAATAACATTAGACATGCTGAGTATTGCTCCCAAGGTCATACGTGATGGTTCCACAAATTTTTAAGCCAAGCGGAAGCCAACCAAATTCAGAAAAATCATCAAGTATATAAACACGATAAAAAATAGACATAATTAGGAGTGACAAATGGGCGGGTTGGGCTAAATTTGGGTGAGTCAAGATGGGTTATGTCAATAAATGGATCATTGCCCAACCCAATCCAATGTTTAATCGGGCTAAGATGGCTTAGGTCAAGAAGGACTAAACAATGAGTTATAACCCAACCCACCCAACTTGACCCATATTTTAGATTCATGTTCATTTTGCATAAAAAAAAAATTTACCTTAAAATATGTAAGTTAGAAAATATTTTTTTTGGGGGGGGGGGGGGGAGGGATAGGGTTGGGTGGTGTAGAAAAAACCAAAATTAAAAATACAAACAAAGGGAAAAAATTGTTTTGAGGGGGGAGGAGGTTAGCGGGGTGGGTGGGTGGTACAATCTAATAAAAAAATAGAACAAAAAGTAAAAACAAATTTTGAGAGGGTTTTTGTGCGCACGCCGGGGGAGGTAGGTCAGAAAATTAAACATACAAAAAAAAGTAATGGATCAGAATTGTGTTTGGGGTTGAGATCCCATTGTTTTGAGTGAGTTTCATGAGTTGTGTTTGGGCTGCTTAATGGGACAGAATGGGCTATATTATGAAATATTTTTTGAATTCATCAGTAAGTATGAAAATTCCCCAAAAAATAATGGGTTAACTTGAACTCTACCCAGATAGACCCATGAGCTAAAATGTTGTAGCCCAACTTATTAATCTCTGGGCATGTTGAGCGAGTTGAATTGGTTTAGGCTCAAATTGCCACCCCTAGACATAATCAATAATTCCTATGTCATGACCCTCAAACACCAAAAAATAATACTCCCTCTGTTTCAATTTATGTGAACATGTTTGACTGGCCACGGAATTTAAGACTTTTGAAATGTGTGGTCCTAAACAAGATAATATGGGGCCCAGAGTATTCGTGTGGTTATAAAATATCTCATTAAGGGTAGAATTGGAAGTTTAAATTAAATTATTTCTAAATTTAGAAAATATCTTTCTTTTTGGAACATACCAAAAAGGAAATAAACAAACAAACAACATACCCAATAAACTCCCAGTAATGGGGTATGGGGAGAGTAGAGTGTACGAAGACCTTTCCTGTATCCCGAAAATGGTAAATAGGTTATTTTTTTAGAGTCTCTCAGCTCGACATGAGTAACCAAAAAGGAAATAAGATGAGAGAAATTATATTTATGGTGAGTAATGATCATAAGACTATTTTCAAGGGACCCGCCAAACTTCATGCCAATCAGAGTCCTCAATGTTTTGAGCGCCGGTATGATCCAACTGGCCGTACATAGCACCGGTAGGTCTCATGTGATAGTGAATAGTATGTGTATGACCCCGAAACGTCAAAAGCGAGTATTGCTCACAAGGCTATGGTTCAACTAATTTTTATGGCAAACGGAGTCCGTCAATATATTTAGGAAAATCAAAATGTATATAAACACACACAAAAAATAATAATCTTTAATTCCTATTAATTGACCCCGAAATGCCAAAGAATAATGCTAATCATGGCAAATAGTGCTCACAAGGTCATTTTTAATGGACCTACCAAAATTCAGGTCAGTTAGAGTTTGTCAACCTTTTAAGCGACACTAAATCCAAGTGATCGTGCATAGCATATGTAGGTTCCATGTGGCCGTACATAGTATTCTTATGAACCAAAATGCCAAAAAAATAATATTATTCATGTATTGATCACAAAGTCATATCCAATGGTTCCACTGATTTTTAGGTAAATCAAAGTTCATCAACTAAATTCAGAAAAATCTTCATATATATAAACATATGAAAAAATGGACATGATCATTAATTCTTATTTTATTACCTCAAAACGTCAAAAACGAATTTAATCATGGCGAGCATTACTCATTGATCACGCCCAACTATGCCTTATAAAAGGATAATGTGATCGCTGCAAATATACCGATTTACAAGTCCGGAGCCGAATCCCACATAGAACTAAGGTTTAGCTACATTTGTTTACTATCCCCAAGAAGACAAGCTTGAATAATTCCTAACTTATAAATATTTAGATTCTTGTGTTTAACTAATTAACTAACAAATTAAACTTCTAAATTAACAACTAAATATACTAAGGGTTAGAGACAAGATTAAAGAGGTCTAGAGTTATGATTTTTCCAATTGTCGGAATCATTCCCGCTATGTGTTCTATAATTTTGCCTATGTATTCTCTACCAATCATGAGCACTCTTATTACTGTAAATCTCTCCGGAGTAATTACGATAATTTACTAGACGCACTCTCCCGAGCTATGCTAGTTGGCTTTTAATACAGCTCACTTCAGATCACACCCAAGGCTTCGTTATCCGTAATCCCACCTTTAAACCCTCGGTTATTGATCCCTCATATACTCTGGGAGTGGTGTTGTTCAACAATTACCTAAATATCCACTATCTCCCGTGTTATGCATATTAAATAGGCACAGCTAATTGAGAGCTATTCAATCAACCAAAATATAAACGTAGTTGAATAAATAGAGAAAAGCTATGGCTCAATTGTATAAAAACATAACAAGAATTTATCCTACAAAAGGTTCTATCAAAACTCTAGATAACAAATTAGCTATTCATAATAGTATGTAAAACTACAATACTACAAGTCATAACCAACAATGAAAAATAGAAAGAGGAAGGAAAAACTCGTAGAAGAATTCTCTGCCTTGCTCCCGATGTGTTCTTGCCTACAAGGGTGTTGTCTAACCCTAAAATAGTGTCTCTTGCCTCCTTAGGTCTAATTTTTGTCCAAAATATGTCGCCTCCTTGTTCTTGGCCGGCCTCCTTTGTTTTATATAGGGTTTAGGGCTTAAAATTCCATGTTTTGCACATAAATCCCTGAAATTTCCGCCTCCTTCCGTGGTTGTGGTGGAACCGTAGGCAAACAAGCTCTCTAATTCTTCAGTTGTCCGCAACCATCTTCTACCGCGGTTCTGCCGCGATTGCGGTGGAACCGCATCTTTTCACTTTGTTCCGTTCGGAATTTGGAAAACACAAAACATAAAAGTTGTAGCCCTTTGAGTTAGCATTCCAATTATATATTGTGGAGCCAAAAGTTAGTTCGGAGCAAAACGTTATGTTCAATTTACTAGACAGTGCACAATATGCCTCCTCGAGTCTTCGTTTGTTCTCAACTATCAAATTTGACCCCCCGAACATGATCCCGGCTTAATTCCTTGAGATTTTACTCAGACTTCAAAGCTTAAAATCACTTAAATTCATTCCATAACATCTATATATATTGGAATCACACCTACAAGGCGTAAAACATACCGTTAGCGCAAAATACTAGCGATTAAAGCGCAAACTCAATTAAAGTGCCATAAATTAGAGTGTAATAATCGACTAAAATATGTAATTATATCCTATTATCAACACCCCACACTTAAACCATGTCTCGTCCTCGAGCAATCAAACTACACTTTTTTTACAGACACAAACTTTTTAAACAATTCTCCTAACTCATCACAAGAGTATTTAAAATAGACTAAGCACAAAAGTGTAACATCTTCACCTCATGATTTGACTCACAAGTACCACGCATTATTCACAACTCACTTACTTACTCTAACCTAGAGGTCACTAACATTATTTTTCCTTCATGAATCAAGTTCCCTCACAACACAAGAGAGAGTAGTTCCACACAACAAAATTTTAGAATACTTAGAAACTCAAGATAGAAAGAATTCACTCACTCTCAGAAATAACATTCATATGCCATAAAAGATGCACCATAAGCTTGCCCGTAGTGTACTACTCCACTAATCGAGCTCATTCAATCTAGGATCAATTAGGACTTTATTTGGTTGTAATGTAGGCTACGGGACGGGTAAGATACATTTCGATATAAGAGTGACTACACCTCCCTAAGCACTTTAATATATATACTTTAACATTCAAACCCCATACTTATGTCAAACCAAAATTCTACCTTCACATCAATGTAAATTACCCTATTCTTCTTTAAGCACACTTACGTCAAGAGCCACCACTTATCATAGATTATTTTTTTCACAACAATCCAACTTTTTTTTTTTCAATTCAAGTGGCTCTTCCTTTTTTTTTTCAAAACGGTGCACCTTTCTCCTTATTCAATTAGTTCCACTCAAAAGCCAAACCAACCACCCCACACTTTAACTTTTATAAAGTTCATAACATTCAAGTGCTCATGAGAGGTGAAAAAGTTCAAATAGATAGTTAATTCAAACAAATAGGTAAGGCTTGTAATGTGGTTCCCAAAGAAACAGGATTGCAGGCTCAAGGGGGTTAACTACGATACATAATAATTAGGTGGGTAAAATATGTATATATGGCTCAACAAGAATTGCCTATATCACTTCCAAGATTGAACAAAACTACTATTTCTCTTTGCAAACACACGGGGCAAGCTCTAGGCATCAAATGCAATGCACCGAATAATGCAAAACCTTACACACACATGGCAGGTAAGCAAAGTTAAGATAATACAATTTAAGGTACTTCTCCAAGAGAAAAAAACTGAGCATAAGCGTCACAACCAAATTACTCACCATTCTCAAGGCATAACCAAGTTAAGAGATATTGCTTCAATTCATAATACAACACAATGTCTCCTACTTCCTAAGAAAAAAACTAACTATACCTGGTTCAAATAAAACCCTTGAAAAAGAACTGTGGTTTAAAGAAAAATCAAGGGGTAATTGTTACACTACCTAACAATACAAAAAAAAAATTGGTATTTTCTTTAGACTTACTTCCCTCAAGAAAAATATCTAGAAGATCTAGCATGTGGAAAAGTCTAATTTTTAAAAAAAAAAAACAAACACAACTAAAATAGCATAAAAAGTCACCTAGACAATCTCCTCACCGCACACTTAAAGTTGTGCATTCTCCCCAATGCACATCCATACATACAAGAGGGTAAAAGAAACTCCCTGATAGTCCAAAGGCTGAAGCACTAGCAGTTCATGGGGTACTTAGACTTCTCCCAGCTTGGTCCTTCGTGCGGGTACCTCACACTTAGTTCCAACCATTGCATTTGTTGGTGCATCCTTTCAATACCTTTTATTTCCATGCTCCTACCAAATAAAAAATTGACACTACAAAAATAATATACTAAAAAAAATAAAAAAAAAAAAATAAAAGAAAGCAATAAAGTTGGGTTGCCTCGACGTGAATCACTTTTCGCCTCCACTTTGAACTTATGAATGAGACCCCAAGTTTTGATTCTGCTCTACGATCATGATCCTGAGGTGGTGGAACAAATCTGGCTGGCCCAATAAAATAATATAGTATTCTGCACTTTTTGTCCTTTAGATGAGGTGTGTAATCCCGATTTTCTGGAAAGAAGAATCCTAGAATGTAAGCACTTTGTTCCTCATTCCTTTACTCCTCAAATGGCTCGGACAACTCTATTTCCATACATCTAAACACAATGTCGAAAAATGCTTGGAGTGAGGACCAATACGCTCAACTACATGAACATTGGGACTGTCTACACTCTCAACACTAATGACAATAGAGTCAACTAAATATGTATCGTCAATATCCTTGGTTGATGCTAGTATCTCTTCTACAATATCGACATCCTCAAAATCTAGTGCAATTGATTGTTGGTGTTCTACTCTAGCCTCCTCCTCTAGCTCATCAATTTTTGTATCTAATTCATGTTCTTCTTGGATACTATTCACAATATTGGCTTGTTGAGCATTAAAAACTTCAACCAGTTGACTCATGTGAACTTTCAAGTTGTGAATAGTTTTCTCCTGCCTTTCTATCCGCAGTAGTAATTTACTATGTCGTTCCAAAATGCACTTTAACATAACTTTAAGCTTCTTTAGGTCAGCTTCCCTAGGTTCTTTCTTCCTATTAACTTCACCAGAAAAAGAAAAACCATCAAAGTAAGGGGTTGGGGGAACGTAAGAAATATAAGAACAACCGTGAAAGTGACCATCTTGACCACCACACATATCACACACATTCCACGCATAAGATTGAGTTGGTGCACAAAACTCGCTCTTAGGAATATTTTGATAAATTTGCCCTTGGTGGTTTCCTTCACAATATGCATAAGGAGGATCAAAAGAAGAATTACCAACAAAAAAATTCTCATAATTTCATGATGTCATGATTCTCAAATAAACAAATAAAACTAAACCAAAAAAATAAAAATGAAATAATAAAATAAAAGTTCAAACTTAAAACCTAGCAACATGTACACCTAGAACTACATTGTTAGTTCCCCGGCAACGACACCAAAATTTGATCACGCCCAACTATGCCTTATAAAAGGACAATGTGGTCGCTTAAAATATAATCTGGTTTTCAAGTCCGCAGTCAAATCCCACAGAGAACTAAGGTTTAGCTACAGTTGTTCACTATCACAAAGAAGACAAGCTTGAATAATTCTTAACTTATAGATATAGATTCTTGTGTTTAACTAATTAACTAAAAAATTAAACTACTAATTTAATAACTAAATATATTAAGGGTTAGAGACAAGATTAAGGAGGTCTAGAGTAATGATTTCCCCAATTGTCGGAATCCTTCCTACTATCCTTAAATTGATTTGAGCTTCCTAGGATGCTATCATCTACCAATCATGAGCACTCTTATTACTGTAAATCTCTCCTGAGTAATTATGACAATTTACTAGACACACTTTCCCGAGCTACGCTAGCTGGCTTTTAAGACATCTCATTTCAGATCATACCCAAGGCTTTGTTATCTCTAATCCCACCTTTAAACCCTCGGTTATTGATCCCCCGTATACTCTGGGAGTGGTGTTGTTCAACAATTACCTAAATATGCACTCCCGAGATATGTATACTAAAGAGGCACATCTAATTGAGAGCTCTTCAATCAACCAGAATATAAACGTAGTTGAACAAATAGAGAAAAGCTATGGATGAATTATATAAAAATATAACAAGAATTTATCCTATAAAATGTTCTATCAAAACTCTAGATAACAAATTAGCTATTCATAATAGTATGTAAAACTACAATACTACAAGTTGTAACCAATAATAAAAAATAGGAAGAGGAAGGAAAAACTCGTAGACGAATTCTCCGCCTTGCTCCCAATGCGCTCTTGCCTCCAAAGGTGTTTTCTAACCCTAAAGTAGTGTCTTTTGCCTCCTTAGGTCTAATTTTTGTCCAAAATATGTCCCCTCCTTGTTCTTGGCCAGCCTCCTTTGTTTTATATAGGGTTTAGGGCTTAAAATCCCACGTTTTTCACATAAGTTCCTTAAATTTCTGCCTCCTACCACGGTCGCGGTGGAACCGCGGTCAAACACGCCCTCTGATTCTTCAGTTGTCCGCAACCATCTTCTACCGTGATTGTGCCGCGGTCGCGGTGGAACCACGATTTTTCACCCTATTTCGTTTGGAATTTGGAAAAACGTAAAAAATAAAGTTATTTTCCTTTGAGTTAGCTTTCCAACCATATATTGTGGAGCCAAAATAGAGTTCTGAGCAAAATGTTATGTCCAATTTACTAGACATTGTGCAATATGCCTCCTCGAGTCTTCGTTTGTTCTCAACTATCAAATTTGACCCCCGAACACGATCCCGGCATAATTTCTTGAGCTTTTATTCTGACTTAAAAGCTTCAAATCACTTAAATTCATTCCATAACATCTATATAGCTCGAAATCACAACTACAAGGCATAAAACACACCGTTAGCTAGCCAAAACACTAGCGATTAAAGCGCAAACTCAACT
The DNA here is from genome assembly GCA_032618575.1 of Nicotiana noctiflora. Lineage (NCBI taxonomy): Eukaryota > Viridiplantae > Streptophyta > Magnoliopsida > Solanales > Solanaceae > Nicotiana > Nicotiana noctiflora. The sequence continues at coordinate 92,605 of JASVEL010006726.1, forward strand.
AAAGTGCAGTAAATTAGAGTGTAATAATCGACTAAAATACGTATTTATAGCCTATCATCACTCATAAGACAAGTATTACTCAGAAGTCCATTTCCAATGGAGCCACCAATTTTCAGGTTGAAAGGTTCATGGGAGACGTCCTAGTGACCAGTACTCAAAACTTCACCGTAACTTTTTATTTTATGGATTTTGAGGTCATGTAAGTCAAATTTGTGATTATATCCACTTTTTTGTGGTTTTTAGAACATGCAGATTTTGTAAAAAAGAATTGACGGATTCTGATTGGCTTGAAATTAGTCATTGGAAACAGTCTAGTGACCAATACTTAATACTTCGCCATGACTTTCGGGGTTATCTTTTTGGTATTTCGGGGCCATGCAACACGAGTTTATGACTATATTCATTTTTCATATGTATTAGTACATATTGATTTTGTAGAATTTTTTTGACGGACTGTAAATGGCCTGAAATTTTGTATGTCCATTAGAACTAGTCTAGTGACAAATACTCATAGCTTCACCATGACTTTCGAGTTTATATTAAGGCATTTCAAGGTCATGCAATATGAATTTGTATCCACTTTTAATGTGTATTAGCACATGCTGATTTTGTAGAATTTTTTTAACAGACTCTGATTGGCCTAAAATTTTATATGTCCATAGGAAAAGACTTAGTGACCATTACTCATTGCTTAGCCATGACTTTCAGATTTATTTTTTGATTTTTCAGGGTCAAGTAACACGAATTTATGACTATATCTACTTTTTTTGTAGATTAGTACATGTTGATTTTGAAGAAAAAAATACGGACTCTAATAGGCCTGAAATTTTGTTCGTCTATTGGAACTAGCCTAGTGACCAATACTCATAGCTTCACCATGACTTACAAGTTTATTTTATGGCATTTCAAGGTCATTCAATACGAATTTGCGATTATATCCCTTTTTCATGTGTATTACCACATTTTAAATTTGTAAATATTTTTTGACGGACTCTGATGACATAGAATTTTGTAGATCTATAAAAAATGAACTAGTGATGAATAATCATTGCTTTGCCATACTTTCGGGTTCATTTTTGGTGTTTTAGGATCATGCAACATGAATTTATGAATAAATTTACTTTTTCATTTTTATTAGTACGTGTTGGTTTTGTAGAATATATTTTACGCACTATTGCAGTCCAATGGAAGCGATCTAGTGACCAATACCCATTGCTTCACTATAACATTCGAGTATAATTCGAGGTCATACAATACAAATTTATGATTATATCCAGTTTTTCTCATGTATTATTAATGCTAATTTTGTAAAATGTTTTTGACAGAAGCTGATACACTTGAAATTTCTTATTTCCATAGGAAATGTTTTAGTAAGAAATAATCATAGCTTCGCCATAAATTTCGAGTTCAGTTTATGGCTTTTCGAAGTCATACAACACGAATTTTTGAATGATCATATCAACTTATTTGTGTGTTAGCACATGATGATTGTATAAAAAAATTTTACGGACTCTGGTTTGCTTGAAATTTTGTTTGCCCATAGAAAGGACCTAGTGACCAATACACATTGCTTTGCTATGAATTTTGGGTTTATTTTTAAGTGATTCGAGGCCAGTCATCCAAATTCATGAAGATGGCGTGAAAATTAGCACACCAAAAATTGAAAATCATGCTGAATTTCTTTTATATGGTCCTCAAATGCCAAAACCAAGAAATAGTCATGGTGAAGCAATGATTATTAGACATTATATCATTTTTGATAGATCCACAAATTTTAGGTGATTCGGGGTCAGTCGCACGAATCTATGAAGATGTCGTAAACATGAGCACACAAAAATCGTAAATCATGCAAAATTCCTATTTTATTGCCCTAAATCTCCAAAAATGAGGAACCTTCATGGATAAATAATGACTATTATTCATTAGGTCGTTTCTTATGGACCTACAAAATATTAAGCTATTCGGGGCTGATCGCCTAAATTCATGAAAATGGAATGGACATTAGCACATGAAAAATCAGAAATTATGCTGAATTTCTATTTTATGGTAGTCGTATTTTATATTCTGATAAAATTTAGGCGATCCGGATCCAGTGAACCCGTGTATATAGCGTGACTATAGCAAACAAAAATTTGATAATCGAGCAGAATAAAAATTTTATTGTACTAAAATATATAAAAATGAGGAAAGGCCATGGTGAGGTGATGATTAATATTCCTTAGGTCATTTTTGATGGGCCGGTGAAGTTTTAGGCGATTCGGGATCGGTTAGTCGGAACACAAAAATCTTAGAATCGGGGCAAATTTTTTGTTTTATTGCCCTAAAACATCAAAATCGAGGAACGGTCATGGCGATAAAATGAATAATTTTCTTTACGTCATTTTTTATGGGTCAATAAAATTTTAGGCTATTCAGGTCAGGTCTCCCGTACCCATGTGGATAGTGTGGGCTATAGAACAAAAAAATCATGTTTTATCACTCTAAAATGCCAAAAAAATAAGGAACGGTCATGGCGAGGCGATGACTAATGTTCCTTAGGTCATTTTTGATGGGTTGGTAAAATTTTAGACGATTCGGGTTTGGTCGCCCCCATCCATGCATAAGGCTTAGGCTATAGCATACGAAAATCTAGGAATCAGACGATATTCTAATTTTATGGCCCTAAGATGCCAAAATATATGGAATGGACATGGGTAGGCGATGAATAATATTTCTTAGGTCGTTTTACGGGCCAGCAAAATTTTAGGATATTCGGATCTGGACTCCCGGACCCATGCATATGACGTGGGCAATAGCATACAAAAACTAGGAATTGGGCATAATTCTAGTTTTATGACTCTAAAATACAGAAAAATATGGAACGGTCATGGCAAGGCGATGACTAGGTCCTTTTTTATGGGCCGACAAAATTTTAGGGTTTCGGGTTTGGTTGCCTGCGTTAGCGATAACATACAAAAATATGGGGATCGTAAAAAATTCCAATTTATCACCTAAAATGCTAAAAATGAGGTCTGATGGTCCACGTCAATGTAGAAAGTGTGGTCTAGAGCACACGAAGATCTCGGAATCGGGTAAAATTCGAGTTGTATTGCCCTAAAATGCCAAAAAATGAATAACAATCATGGAGATGTGGTGAATCTATGTCTATGGTCATTTTTAGGGTCCAAAAAAACTTTTTGGTGATCCAGTTCCGATGTCCCAAGCCCATGCACGGTGTGAACTATAGCACACAAAAATCTTGGAATCAGGCGAATTTATAGTTTTGTGGCCCTAAAATACCAAAAATTAGTAACGGTCATGGTTAAGCGGTAATTATTGTTCCTTAACTTATTTTTGATGGTCCGACAAAATTTTAGGCGATCAAAATCTGGTGGCCCGGGCCCATGCAGAAGACGTGGGCTATAATACATGACAATTCGAGAATTGGGCAGAATTCCAGTTTTATGGCCCAAAATTTCCAAAACAATAAGTAATGGTCATAGAGAGGTGACAATTATTGCTCCTTAGGTTATTTTATAGGTTCGTAAAATATTTTAGCTGATCAAGGTCCAGTTGCATGGGACCGTGCAGAATGCGCGAGCTATAGCACACATAAATGTGAGAATCGAGCGAAATTCTTATTTTGTCGCCCTAAAATACCAAAAAATGAGTAACGATCATGGTGAGGCATTGACTATTTTTCTTTAGCTTGGTTTTTATGGTCCGACAAAATTTTAGGCGATCTTGATCCGGTGGCCCGAGCCCATGCAGAAGGCGTAGGCACACAAAAAATTAAGAATCATGGGGAATTCCAGTATTATGATCCTAAAATGCAAACAAATGGTCATGGAAAACTGTTGACTATTGTTCCTTAAGTCATTATTGATTGTCCAATAAATTTTTAAGCAATCCAGATCCGATTGTGCGGGCCCATAAAGCAGGGTGGGCAATAACATGTGAAAAATCTTGAAATCGGGGAAAATTTCAGTTTTATGGCCCTAAAATGCCAAAATAGATTAATGATCATGGAAAGACGATGAATATTATTCCTTAGATCAATTTTAATGGTCCGATAAAGGCGATCTAGGAGCTGCACACTAAAATCTTGTAAATTGGCGGGATTCCATTTTATGGCACAAAAATGCCAAAAATCGAGTAACGATCATGGAGAGGCGATGATTATTATTCCTCGGGATATTTTTTATGGTCAAGGCTATCTGGTTCCGGTGGCTCGGACCCATGCAAAAGGTATGGGATAGCCCATGAAAATTTTGAAATCAAGAGGAATTATGGTTTTAAGGCCCTAAAATGCCAAAAACGTTCATGGAGATGCGTGGCTATTTTTTCCCATGTTACTTTTCATGGTCTGGAAAAATTTAGGTGATCCATGTCTAGTGGCCCAAACCCATGCAGAAGATGTAGGCTATAACACACGGAAATATTAGAATCAGAAGGAATTCTAGTTTCATGGCCCAAAAATGACAAAAAACGAGTAATGGGCATGGTGAGATGGTGACTATTGATCCTTAGGTTATTTTTTATAGTCCTGAAAATTTTTAGGCGATCCACATCCGATTTCCCAGGCCCGTGCAGAAGGTGTGAGCTATAACAACGTAAATTTGGGAATTGAGCGGAATTCTAATTTTATGGTCTTAAAACGTCAAAAATGAGCAATGTTCATGGAGAGGTGTTGATTATGGTTCCTTAGATCATTTTTATGGTCCGACAAAATTTTAGGTGATTTGGGTCTGGTGCCTAGGCACATGCAGAAGCCGTCGTTAATAGCATGCGAAAAACTACAAATCGCGCGTAATTCCAGTATTATGGTCCTAAAACACAAAAAAATAATTAACGGTCACGGCAAGGCGATGAATAATTTTTCTTAGGTTATTTTTGATTTTCCGAAAACAATTTAGGCGATCTGATCTGATGGCCTTGGTTCATGTAGCAGGGTGGGATATATATCACACAAAAATCTGGGAATTGGATGGAATTCTAGTTTTATGGCCCTTAAACGCCAAAACAATGAGTAACGATCATGGCGAGGCGGTAAATAGTGTTCCTTAAATCATTTTTAATGGTTCGGAAAAATTTTAGGCGATCCAGGTCCGGTGGTCCGGGCTCATGTTGAAGGTATGGGTTGCACACGAAAATTTTGTAATCGGGTGGAATTCTAGTTTAATGGCCTAAAACTACCAAAAACTGAGTATCAGTCATGGCAAGGCGATGATTATGGTTCCTTAGGACATTTTTAATGGACCAAAAAAATTTAAGGCTATTTGGTTCCGATGGTCGGGCCCAGGCAGAAGGCGTGGGCTGCAATAAACAAAAACCTCAGAATTTGGCAAAGTTCCAGTTCTTTAGCCTTAAAACACCAAAAAATGAGGAACGGTCATGGAGATGCAGTGTCTATTATTCCTTAGTTTATTTGTTATGGTCCAGAAAAATTTTAAGTGATTCGAGCTTTGTTGACCAATCCCATGCAGAAAGGGTTAGTTATAGCTCACGTAAATATGAGAATCGAGTAGAATTCTAGTTTTATGGCCCTAACCATTAAAAAATGAGTAACAATCATGGTGAGGCATTGACTATTTTTCATTAGATCACTTTTATGGCCCGACAAAATATTAGGCGATCTCGTTTATGTGGCTCGAGCCCATGCAGAAGGCGAGGGTTATAACACACGAAAATATGGAAATTAGGTAGAATTCCAGTTTAGGCCCTAACACTCCAAAAAACGAGTAACGGTCATATAAAATATTTTCTCTTAGGTTGTTTTTGATTTTCCAACAAATTTTTGGTGACCCGAATTCGGTGTCCCGGGCCATGCGGAAGGTTGGGCTGTAACTTCTGAAAAATTTAGGAATCGGGCAAAATTCTAGTTTTATGGCCCTAAAAAGCCAAAACAATGAGTAACGATCATGGCGAGGCAGTGCATATTGTTCTTAAGGTCATTTCTAATGGTCTAGAAAAATTTTAGGTAATCCGGGTCTGGTGACTCGGGCCCATGCAGAAGGCGTGGCCTATAGCATAAGAAAATCTGGTAATCGGACGGAATTCAAGCTTTATTACCCAAAGATTCCTAAAAATGGGTAACTGCCATGGCCAGGCGATAAATATTGTTCCTTAGGACATTTTTGTGGTCCGGCAAAACTTTAGGCTATTAGGGTCCGGGCCATCGGATCAATGTAAAAGGTGTGGACTATAGCACATGAAATCATGGAATCGAGCGAAATTTTAATTTTATGGCCATAAAATTCTAAAAAATGAGTAACGATCACGGCGATGTGGTTGCTATTATTTTTTAGATCATTTTTTTATGGTTTGGCAAAATCTTAGGCAATACGGGCTCGGGTACAAAAGGTATGGGCTATAACACACGAAAAACTAAGAATCAGGCAAAATTCCAATTTTATGACCCTAAAATGCCAAAAATGAGGAACGGTCACGACGAGGTGGTGACTTTTCTTACGCTATTTTTTATGGTCCGACAAAATTTTAGGCAATTCAGGTCCAATGGCTCGGGACATGCAGAAGGCATGAGCTATAGCACACGATAATCTGGGAATCAAGCAAAATTTCAATTCTTGCCCTGAAATGTAAAAAACAAAGAACACTCATGGTAAGGCGGTGGCTATTGTCTATTGACCTACAACATTTTAGGAGATTTGGGGTAGGTCGCCCAAATGTCTATAGATGTTGCAAACAAAAATTTGGGAACGGTCCTGAATTCCTGTTTTATGGCCCTAAAATGCCATAAAATGAGAAACGATCATGGAATAGTAATGACTATTGTTGGTCTTTCTTTATGGGTCCATAAGATATTAAGAAATTCGAAACCAGTTTCCTGAATTCATGTTGATAGCCACGACTATAGCACATGAAAATCTGGGAAACATCATGATATCTTTTTTTATGGCCCTAAAAAGCCACAAAAAAAGAGTAATGGTCATCGAAATACGATGACTATTATCATTAGGTTTTTTTTATGGGATTACAAAATTTTAGAAGATTCAAAAGGATCGGCTGATTACTTCTCGAGTGATAGTTCCACGATCTTGCGGAAAAAAAATATCCTTAATTTTCATCTTCTTCTCTCAACTGCTGCAAGCCTTGACTTCTTGTCTTCTCTCAGTTAAGTTTCTATTCTTCTCTTTCTTCTCTTCCCTTCCTCTTCTGATTTTCTCTTCTACTGTTTAACTCATCTCATCTTTTCACTTCTTCCTTTTTATCTTTTTCAGTTCTTCTTTTCTATCCTGCCTTATTTTTTAGGGTTCTGCTATTTTTTTTTCTTTTTTAAAATTTTGTTGTTCAATGTTCACACCCCTGTTCTCTTTCTATTCTTCTTTTCTAATTTTTCAGTTCTTTATTCGGCCTGATTTCTATTAAAAGTGAGTGTTGCTTCATGTGTTATTTGAGATAAAAAAATTGAAATATGATAAAGAGAGATTAATTTGTGTCTACTAACAGAGATTGAAAGTAAGATTTTGGGTTTGATGAAAAAAAGATTTGGGCCGTCAGTACTATATTGAGTTTAGAAGGATTTACGCCAAAATAAATTGAGTCCATGAGTCTAAAACGTTATTCTCCCATTTTTGTAATGATTTTTTCCATAATTAATTTACACAAATTTCTCCACAATAAATAGAGTCCATGGGTCATAAATTAGTGTTATTAGGTCTCTTGACTTCCATAACTTCTTGGGAGTATGGGCATTAAAGCTTCAGGATCGGTCACCAGAATTTATGCAGATGGTGTGGACTATGGCACACAAAAATTTGAAAATCGTCATGTTCCTGTTTTGTGACCCTAAAACATAAAAAAATAAGGAAGGTTAATGTTGGAGCGGTGACTATTGTTCATTAGGTCATTTGTATAGTCCGCAAAATTTTAGGAGATTCGGGTTCGATCGCCTGAATTATTAAAGATGGCATGGATTATAGCACATAAAAATCTTGGAATCGTCTTGAATTCCTGTTTTATGGCCCTAAAATATCAAAAAATGAGGAATAGTCAAGGCGAAGCAATGACTATTTTTTATAGTCATTTTATGGTCCCACGTCATTTTAGGAGATTTAGCGCTGGTCGCTTGAATTCATACAGATGACATGGATTAATTTCCATGCCATATTCATGAATTCGAGTGACGGCCTCCAAATCACCTTAAATTTTGTGATCACATTAAAGACATCCTGATGAATAATGGTTATTGATTATTCATGATCTTTCCTATTTTTTTGGCATTTTAATGCTACAAAATAGGAACTCAAGATGATTTTTAACTTTCTACGTGCTAATATTCACGCTATCTTAATAAATTCAGACGACGGGCTCCGGATTAGCTAAAAAATTGGGTATGATAGAAATGACCTAATGAATAATAGTTGTTTCTTTGCCATGATCATTCCTTATTTTTTGGCGTTTTAGAGCTATAAAGCACAAATTCAAGACGATATGCTAATATCCACTCCATCTTCATAAATTCCGGGAACGTGCTCCAACCACTTAAAATATTGCGGGCTCGTAAAAATGACCTAATAGACAATAGTCACAGCTTCACCATGATTGCTTCTCATTTTTAGTATTTTAGGGTTCTAAAAAAGGAATTCTAGATGATTTCATTTTTTCGTGCGCTAATGTCCATATAATCTTCATGAATTCGGGGGACGTGTTTCGAATCACCTTAAAAAATATTGGGCTGATACGAAAGGACCTAATGAGACATAGTCACTACTTCTTTGTGATCTTTTCTCTTTTTAGCATTTTTTGGACCATAAAGAAGAAATTCACGATGATTTTTTCAGTTTTTTGTGTGAAAATGTCCACGTTATCTTCATGAATTTGGAGGACATGCTCGAAATCGCCTAAAATTTTGTGAGCCATCAAAAATGACCTAATGAATAATAGGCATATTTTATCCAAGAATGCTTTTTATTTTTTGATATTTTAGGGCCATAAAACAGAATAATTTCTAATTTTTCATATGCTAATGTGCATGCCATCTTCATGAATTTGGGTGATGGGTTGCAAATCGCTTAAAATTTTGTGTGCCCATCAAAAATGGCCTAATAAACAGTAGATATCGCTTCGCCATGACTGTTCTCATTTTTTGGAGTTTTGATATGATCCGAGATAAAGAAAACAACGGAATATGTAAATAACAATAATTAAAGCAAAAATAATGATATGTTTTATTAAGATAATTAAAGGTAGTCAGAATAATAAAATTTAGAATAAAATCTAGAAACATAAGTAAATGTCTCAAGAAACAACTGAAAACCTATCTGATCACCTTCCAAGAACAACAAATTAGAACCCTAGATATAAAGAAAAGCGAAGAAGATTACCCTCAAGAACCCAAGTCTTGAAAAGAGCTAATCAAAAGTCGAACTCGAACCAAGAGGTTCCAAATCTCTCTCAAAAGTTTTCTTATGTCAAAACATGCTAAGTTCCAAATGAAATCACAATATTATAAATACCCAATTGGTAAAATAGAAAAAGTTTCAAAGTTAATGTCCCAAAAAAATTCATCAGGCCAAACCGTAACCCCAACCATGACGAATTCCAAAAGCTTATTTATCTTCAGTTGTTCAAGCCCCTGTTGAACCGTAGCTCACAGTTGGTGGTGTCACGCAGTATGACTTGAGGTCTTGATTCTTAAATTCTCGGTATTCCAAAAATAGTATCCTTTGCTTTAATTCTCCACGCGACTCTCCAAACATCTTCTATTCAATTATTGCAGACCATGCAACTCCAGAGTGTATATCCCTCGGGCGTTCTTGGATTTGGAGAGAGTCAAAGATCCACTAGATAATTCGCAGTCATATTCAATATTCTCTGCTTTTACCGGGCTATCTAGGATTGTATTAATCCCTCCATCTTGAAAAGGATTCATCCACAAATCCAGTATACATGCACCAAAAGGAGATAAGTCAGAAACATTAAATATCGCACTCATCTCAAACTCACCTAGGAGATCCAACTTGTTCGCATTATCGCCAATCTTCTCAAGAACTTGGTATGGTCTATCTCCATGAGGATGTAACTTCAACTTGCTTTTATCAGGAAAGTAGGAAACTATTCTTCCTCAAGTGAAGCCAAACCCAATCACCATGTTTGAAAATAACCTGTTTTCTTCCTTTGATAGCGCTATTGCCAACCTTTTCATATATCTTCTCAAGTAGCAACCACACTTGATCATGAACCCTGTTTAATGTTTTCGCCCTGCTCTTACCATCTACATTCATAGCATCACTCATAGTCAAAGGAATCAAATCCAAATGTGTTCGCGGATTAAAGCCATATACAACCTCAAAAGGAGACTTACCCATGGAAGAGTGAATAAATTTATAAGCGAACTCAATCAATAGTAGATGCTCTTCCCAAGAAATGTACTTACCCTTTCCAGCTTGAACATACTACCCAAAGTCCTATTGACTACCTCAATATGACCTCTGTTTGGGGATGAAAAGTAGTAGAATACAATAGCTTAGTTACCAACTTAGGCCACAAAGTTTTTCAAAATTAGCTAACAAACTTAGTATTCTTATTACTAATAATGGACCTAGGCACACATGTAACCTCAAAACCTCTATCTCAAATAATGTAGCTACGTAAGACATATCAACTTTCTTCTGACAAGAATTAAATGTGTCATCTTAGAAAAATGGTGAACCACAACAAATATACAATCATGTCCCTTCCTAGTCTTTGATAAGCCGAAAACAAAATCCAAAGAAATATCTAGCCAGGGAACCTCGGGAACAGGCAGTGGAGTATACAACTCATGGGGCTTAGCCTAGAGATACTCGATATATCTACCATAAACTCTACCTACATATTTCCTCATGTGGGATAATCAATATTTTCTTTTAGGCGCTCAAGTGTTAGAAACTCTGAAATGCCCCATCAATCTACCACTATGTGCCTTTCTAACAAATAATTCTAGCAAAAACATCTAGGAACACATAATTTTTATTCCTAAAAAATTAACCACCTTCCATAAGGAATCCCTCAAACACACCCTACTTACACTCTTCGTACTTCCTACTAAAATCTGGGTCACTATCATATAAATTTTTAATATGAAAGAACCCTATCAAATTAGTTGTTAACACATTGATCAGAACATATCGTCTAGAAAGTACATCATACATAATGTTATCTTTGCCTTGCTCAAAGTGGATAACATATGAAAAGGTCTTTATAAACTCTACCTACTTAGCATGTCTTCTCTTTAAACTAGAATAACTCTTTCGAAATCTAAGACTCTCATGGTCAGTCCTAATCACAAATTCCTTAGGCGGTAAATAAGGCTGCCAATTGGATAAAGATCTCATAAGGTCGTTCAACTCTTTATCATAAGTAGAATAATTAAGGTTGCTCCACTCAATTTTTCACTAAAGTAAGCTATAGGTTTTTGGTCTTGCATAAGAACTACACCTATTAGGTTTTTGGTCTTGCATAAGAATTACACATATACCTACCCCATAAGAATCTCACTCAACCTTAAAAGTCTTACAAAAATCGGATAATTATAGCAAATGGGTTGAACTAAGAATCTTCTTCAATAATTACTGTAGTGAAAGGAGCAACTATGGTACTAAAACCCTTAATAAATCTCCTATAGAAACAAGCGACATCATGTAAACTCCTAATCTCTGACACATACTTCAGAACATGCTACTCTCTAATGGCTTTCACTTTCATCTCATCAACCTCTATGCCCTTCTCACTCACAACAAACCGCAAGAAAATCACCCTATCAACACAAACATCACACTTCTTAGGATTTGCAAAGATTTACTCTTTGTTAAGTACATCAAGAACACTTTTAAAATGCAAAAGATGATCATCCAAACTATAAATAAGTATATCATTAAAATAGACAACAAGAAGTTTAACTCCAAATGGCTTTAAAACATGATCCATCAAGCACATAAATGTACTGGTGCATTAGTTAAGGCATAGCTAACCATTTTAAGTTTTAAAGGTTGATTTCCATTCATCATCAAGATTCATCCTAATCTGATGATATCTACTTCATAAATCAACTTTTGAAAATAACTTTGCACCATATAACTCATCCAACATATCTTCCAAACTAGGAATGGGATAGCGATACTTTATCGTGATGTTGTTGATAGCTCTACAATCAACAAACATATGCCAATACCCATCGTTCTTTGGTACCAAAATTTCTGGTACAACACAAGGGCTCATGCTCTCCCTCACGAACCCCTTATTTAGCAACTCCTCTACTTGGCATTGAATTTTCTTAGCCTCCTCTGATTTACTTTTATAAGCCAGTTTATTCAGAATCTGAGATCCTGGTACAAAATTAATTTAGTGTTCAATTCCCTTAAGTGGTGACAATCCATCATATAGCTCCCTAAGAAAAACATTTATACTCATGCAATAAAGAGATAAAATCAATAGACAAAGTGTTAGAGAGTTCATTAGTATTCAAATAAGCTCCTTTATACACACATAGTAAAAGTGGTATTCCTTCACTAAGGGTCGTTTAACAATCTTTGGCTTTTACAAAAAGGTTCCCTTCCTTTTGCCTATTTCCTCTCACAATCACTCGGTTTCTTTTCATTCTTCCTATTCGGCTACCCTCTATTTTTTCCGCTTCCTCACTTTTCTTAATCTCAACAAGAAATTTTTATTTGTAAACTCATTCTCTCTTTTTCTTCTCTTACCTTCTCCCCACCCAATTGTTTAACTCTTTTATTATGTTCATACACTTGAAGTGGAGTCAAGGGCTTCAAGAGATACTTTTTACCCTTTAGCTCAAGAGTATATCTATTACTCCTCCCTTCATGTAGCACATTACTATCATATTGTCATAATCTCCCAAGCAATAGATGACAAGCCTGCATAGGTACAACATCATATAATATTTCATCCATATACTTCCGAATTTTGAAGCAAAGAAAAACCTGCTTCTTCACTTTTAATTCCATACTATCATTCAATAATTGAAGTTTGTGGAGATGAGAATTCTTCATGGTCGTAAGACCCAACTGCTCAAAAAGAGACGCACTAGCCAAATTAGTGCAACTCTCACTATCCATAATCACGGAATAAATTCTTCTACCAATGTTACATATGGCATGGAAGAAATTATTCTTTTGATCAGAATCACCCTCTTTCACTTGAACCCGCATTAACCTCCTAACAACTAATTTTGTGTTCATTGTCTCTTCCTCCTCACAATTAGTAATACTATTTGTGGATCCCTCTCCATCAGATTCTTCCACACCATCATTAGATTTGTATTCACCAGTCTCTTTAATCAAAATAACTCATTAGTTAGGACATTGATATTGCATTTGTACTCTCCCCTGACATTTATGACAAATAATATAACTCAAATTTCTGTATGGTTTAGGTTGAGTACAATTCCCTCCCTCTTTAACCTCTACCTTATTTTTACTTTTTCGGCTGATTGAGATGGCTTGACTTTTGTTTTTACCTCTTTACTTTTACTCAAAGAAGATCTCCAGGTAGTTTTATCTCTGTTCTAACTAATAGAGGACAACTTACTTTTATCATTAAGTATCCTCTATACCTTAATATCCAAGTGCAACATTTGTACTACAGAATGACAATCCCTAGAAAGTTCAATCTGATGAGCAATGTCCTTATTCAACCTAGTGTGAAATCGAGTCATAATGGTTTTCTCGGCCTCATCTAGGTTGTCCTTCATCCTAAGAAACTCCATGGTATTGTAATGTAACGACTCGGCCCGTCGTTACGGGAATACCACCCTGTTACCTTGAATTTATATGTTTCATGTTCTTAACACCAAGATTTCCTAAAATAGGGTAGAATTTGTGAAGAACTAGGGCCTAAATCATGAAAACGAATTTTTGGGTTTTGAAAGGCCATTCAAACTCAGATTTTGATAAATTTTATATGCACGGACTCGTGGCGAGACGAGGAACGCGTTGGTATAAATTTTAGAATTTTTCGAGCAGCGGGCCCGGAGTCTGGTTTTACCAACTTGGTGTATTATCGCGTATTTTGTATAAATTGAATTGGGTTATGTTTCTTTGACCCGTATTTGATATAATTGTTGTGGTTTGACTAGATTCTATGCACGAGGCGGCAAATTCAAAAGGAAAATGCATCGCGGATGAGTCCACGGCCAGCTAGAGGTGAGTAGTTTGTGTATATGGTAGCCTGAGGGTTCGAAACCCTGGCTTAGCACATTGTGACACTAGTAGGACGTGGCTCGCACCCCGTAGCAGGTGCGAGGTTGATTGTGACTGGGGATTGAGAGTTAGTCCATCCCGAATGAGTATAATATGATACTAGTGGTTGAAAATCACTGTGTTTGATATAATTGTGGGTTGTAAGTCGTGTTTGGGGCCTTGTGCCGACCTGTAGTATCCCCGGGGGATAGTTATATATGTGATAGTTATACTTGCTTAATCACTAATCTCAGCCCTGGTTTGAAATCACTGTATTGAAATGCTAAGTCACATGTTTTGCAAAAATTAAATAAAAGTTAAAGTTTTCATAAAGTATGAACTGGAACCTGGAAATAAATAATTAGAGTTGTTGTGTGACTTATTTGCTTGTTGTGGACTGAGGATATATCGGGTTGCACGCCGCAGCGGTTGATATGAGGATCGGGATGCACGCTACAGCGGTATTGCGCTTAGGCTGTAGGAGCCCCTCCGGAGTCTGTACACACCCCCAGTGAGCGCCGTCGACGTTAAATGGATCGGGCTACACGCCGTAGCGGTTATGTGCATTGCATTGCATCTTTGTTTGTGAATTATCTGTGATAATTGTAGCGTACAGTTGTTGCTAGTTCGTAGGAGGAAGCGGACTGTAGTTTAGCTTTACTTTGTGGTAATCTGTGGATTTCTTACTTTCAGCTATTAATATATATTTATTACTCAGTGAGTACTTAGTACTCACCCCTACTCCCTTCACCTTTGTATGCAGATTCAGGTACACAGGAGGGATAGACGAGCACTCCAGCTTTTATCGGTATTTATCCGAGTTGCTGAGGTAGCTGCTGGTGTTCGCAGGACCTGGCTTCTCTTCTTATTCCAGTTTTTCTTTGTATATACATTATTCATACTTGAGTATTTGGTTTAGATATTATTATCCGATCATGTTTAGAGGCTCTGGACTCGTGACCCTAGATCTTTGGGTGGTTATTCAGTTTAGTTTTATTGTTGATAATGATATCCAGGTAAATGATTTGAGCTTCATGCTCGGGATGAGAGTGTAAATGGTCGGGCTTGCCTAGCGGTTGTGTTGGGCGCCATCATGACCGGGATTGGGGTCGTGACAAGTTGGCATCAGAGCCAAGGTTACTAGGCCTCATGAGTCTTGAGCCGGTTGGTAGAGTCTTGTGGATCGGTACGGGGACGCCTGTACTTATCCTCGGGAGGCTGCAAACCTTTAGGAAACACTTCACATTTCTTGAAATTCTTATCGTGCGTACTTGATTCAGTTTGAGACATAATTTTTGAAATTCCTTCCACGCGTCTGTGTATGCTTCGAGCACTCAGTAATATAATTTCCTTGAGGGTTTGTGATTCCCTGGTCGAAGGGCGAGATATAATCTCTGCGAGTTCATATTGGGCCAGTCGGGAGGACTTGAGGCCAGATCTTTGTCTATGACATGAGCACCAAAGTGCTGATTTTACAAGCTGGTATTATGAAATTTCATGTGATCGGTATTGTTTCTAAGTGTGGTAATGGTAGCTTAATAATGTACGAGCTGTCAGGTGTTAGATCCTTATTGTAATCTGTTGTGTAGCCCCGATCTATGGGCGTGGTGAATATTTATCATATCTCTTAGTTGGAAGGTAAAGTACCTTACGTGTAGTAAAACGAGTTTAGACTCAGGAGACTAAAGTGATTATGCTATGTATATCCTGGTGGAAGGTGTTTTACTGAAATACTAGATTGATGCAAAGTAGGTGGGTGGATTCGGATGTGTAATTGAAGGGTATTTGATATGTGCTATGATGCGAGCAGGTGTAGCGCAGGTTAAAGTATAAATTGTGATAATATGATTCGTATAGTATTGAGATTTAATGTTGTTGAAATACATTGTGATGTCTTGTTGAGTTGTGGACGTATTGTTAGAATGGTTTGGTGATTCTCTGGCAGGTGGATAGGCCAAATTACAAAGGAAACTCTGTCAAAATTCTTGAAAAATTTGGGACTTAGAAAAGATTTCGGTCACCTAAAGAGAGTAGGCTTAACTGTGGTGTGTGTATAAATGCAAGAATTGCAGAAGGGTTATGTGACGACCCAAAGGGTCATCACTTATTTTATTAATAAATTAAGAGCTTCTGAGGCCTTAAAAACCTCATTCTATGTTGCCTCGATTTACGTGCACGATCCGAGCATGTAGCTGAAAGATTTTGTGATAGAAAATATGAATTCTATGAGAAATTTGGATAAAAATGATATTAATATTGATATGGTTGACTTCGGTCAACATTTTTGGTAAACGGATCCGGACCGAGATTGAATGGTCCCGAGAGGTCCGTAGGAAAATATGGGACTTGGACATGTGTCCGGAGTCGAATTCTGAGGCCTAGAGCCCAAGTTATGAATTTTTATGTGAAATTGTTTTTGATGCAATTATTAAAGGAAATAAATTAATAGACCTTGATATCGGGCTCGTATTTTGGTTCCGACGCCCGGTACAAGTCTTAAATATTATATATGTGATTTCTGTAAAGTTTGGTGACATTTGGATGTCGTTTGAGATGTTTTGGACCTTGAGTTCCAAGTTAAGAAGTTTTGAAAAATCAAAAGTATGAAAATCATGAGTTTGAGGCTCGATTTGATTAAAATGAAGTGATATTGGCGATGTGATCGCACGAACAAGTTCATAATGTGTTTTTGAGGTTATGTGCATATTTGGTTTGGAGCCCGGAGGGCTCGGGTAAAGATTTGATAGGTCGTTGGATGAAATTCTGAATTTTGAACTGCTGGTTTTTTCACCTAATCTGCAGAGTTCGCAAATGCGAACAATAGTTCGCAAATGCGAACTCCCCAATAATCTGCAGAGTTCGCAAATGCGAACAATAGTTCGCAAATGCGAACTCCCTAATAGTCTGCCTGTGTTCGCAAATGCGAACAATAGTTCGCAAATGCGAACTACCCAATAGTCTGCCTGTGTTCGCAAATGCGAACTATAGTTCGCAAATGCGAACTGGCCACTATTCCGCCTGGGTTCGCAAATGCGAACAATAGTTCGCAAATGCGAACCTCCCCATATTTAGCCTGTGTTCGCAATTGCGAACAATAGTTCGCAAATGCGAACTTCCCAGTTTTGCCTTGGCTTCGCAAATGCGAAGAAATGTTCGCAAATGCGAACTTCCCACCCTTAGCTTATTTTTTCAAACTCCAGAAATTGGTCGGGGTTCGCAATTGCGAACCCATGTTCGCAAATGCGAACACAGAGACCTGAAAAACACGAATTTCAGTCATTTCTTCACATTTTACAAAACCAAAACACCCATTTGCGATTCTTCAAGGATTTCTTCTTCATCAAATCGATTGTAAGTCACTTTTTACTTAATTCTTTCAATTCCTAACATCATTAAACATGTTTTTCATTAGAAATCAAATGTTTTCATGGTAAAATTCTTGTTTTTGTTAGAAAATAGGGTTTTTCATAAATTGGGGAATTGGACCTCGAATTAAGGTCCGATTTTGAAACAAATTATATATATGAACTCGTGGGGGAATGGGTAACCGGATTTTAGTCATAACCCCGAATTCCGACCATGTGGGCCCGGGGTTGAAATTTACTATTCATGGCAGAATGTTGTAAAAGTGGTATTTGGTATTAAGAATTTGTTTGTTGAGTAGAATTTATGATATTAAATCAATTGTGTATAGATACGGTTGGATTGGAGCCAAATTGAAAGAAAAGACATTTCCACGGATTGAATTGTTCATAAGCATTCGAGGTAAGTGTTTGTTCTATCCTAGCTTGAGGGAATAGGATTATGTGCTATGTGTTATGTGATCGAGTGCGGTGTATGGGCTGTGGTGACGAGCATCCATACACTGGCGTCTAGTATGACCGTGAGTCGTTGGAAAATGATTATTTTGAGATATATTACAGTTGAATTGTTATTGTTCTCCCTTGTTGGGACTTGTTGTGAAGATAATTATTGATTTCCCTTGATGGGACGGTTTATGAATTACTGTTTCTTTCTTTGCCCTTAACTGTGATTGTTATTTGGGTGAGGAAGAGTGATAATGCACGAAGGGTGATGCCGTGCCATGTTTAAATATTTATGCACGAAGGTTAATGCCGTGCCATGTTTATTTATTGATTATGCACGAAGGATCATGCCGTGCCCTATTATTGATTATGCACGAAGGATCATGCCGTGCCCTGTTATTGAACCGTGTACGAAGGATCATGCCGTACTATGGATGTGAGGATGAGAGTAAAAGCACGAAGGGTGATGCCGTGTACTTTATTTGTTTATTTGGTGAGGATGAGAGTAAAAGCACGAAGGGTGATGCCGTGCAATTGTTTGCTATTCCTTGACTTGATATTACTTGTTTTTCCATTATATTTTATTTGGGTGATGACGTGCAACTATTTGCCATTCCTTGACTTGATATTACTTGTGTTTCCATTATACCTTGTTTTCCTTGTGAACTTATTAACTGTTGTTAATTGTTGAGTTCTTTGAGATATTCCTTATTGTGTTATTACTTGGTTAATTCTTGTTATTTGTGGTAATATGATTATTGATATATTTGGGAGCGGGTGGTACGCCTACCATAAGATATGATTATTGATATATTTGGGAGCGGGTGGTACGCCTACCACAAGATATGATTATTGAAATATTTGGGAGCGGGTGGTACGCCTACCACAAGATATGATTATTGATATATTTGGGAGCGGGTGGTACGCCTACCACAAGATATGATTATTGAAATATTTGGGAGCGGGTGGTACGCCTACCACCACAAAGTGACTTAAATCTTGGCATTGGCCATAGTTGCCGGTAGCCTATTGATATATTTGGGAGCGGGTGGTACGCCTACCACGAGATATAATTACTGTGATAGTTGGGAGCGGGTGGTACGCCTACCACGAGATATGAAATGAGAGAGGAATTGAGACATGAAAGTCAGATTTATTATGTTGATTAGATTATTTTAGATATCGTGAGTTATTGAATATTATTTCAGAGCAGAGTATTTCCTTGTTATATTGTGGTACACATATGTATATTGAATTCTACAGGTTTATGTGGGTGTCTGGTCCTAGGCTTGTCACTACTTCGCGGGATAGGCCGGGCACTTACCAGCACATGGGGTCGGTTGTGCTGATGCTACACTTCTGTGCGTTTTTGCACAGGTCCAGGTTACGATCAGGAGCAGCAGCAGCAGTAAGTAGATTGCGTGGGAGTTGATCATGTTTGAGACCGAAGTAGCTTGCAGGCGTCCGCAGGCCCGGCGTCTCTCTCTTTATCTATATTATTAGGTGGAGTCTCTTTGTTCCGAGACAAACAGAATTGTGTTATATTTCTTCCAGACTTTTATGTGTAGTATTCCATAGTAGTTTGTGAGTTGGTGACTCCACATCTTGGGTAGAGGATTTTCGGTATGGTTTTACCTTGTGAATTGTAATTTCCATTTCGATAAAGTATTCCGCATTTATTCAATCAAAATTGTGTTAAAAACAGGATAGTATGAATACAGTGGCTTGCCTAGCTACCACGAGTAGGCGCCATCACGATCCCGATGTTGGGGGAAAATCCGGGTCGTGACAAGTTGGTATCAAAGCTCTAGGTTACATAGGTCTCACCACTCACGAACAAGCTTAGTAGAGTTTGAGAGGTAGGTACGGAGACGTCTGTACTTGTCCTCCAGAGTCTATTGAGTTAGGAAAGAGTCTCTCATTTGTTCTTTCTTATCGTGCGAATTTGTTCTTCAAAGTGTTAAGTTAAATTTCCACTCTTGTCTTCCCACGAATGGCGTAGTCACGTACCGCTTATCCAGCCGAACAATGGCACAGGCTGGTGATAGATCAACTATGCCTTCAAAAGTTTTATGGAGGACAGATAGGTTTCACCAAAGTCTTCGCTGCCACCTTCAGCGGTGCATCTTTTGAGAACCCACGAGATTGTGCTTGACAGTTCTTATGAGGAATTACAGAACGTGGGAATAGTCGAATGCGAGGAGTTCATTTTACTGTGCTACGGAAGGCACACAGAAGTAGTGGGAAGATAATGTATTTACCACATCAGTTATGGTCCCAACGGAAGATGCAATTATATCAGGAGATCACCTAATAAATCGTGTTGGGTTTCAACGGACCTTGACGTCCGGTCGATGTGTTGGAGTTGTGAAGGACAAATATGATGAGTTATTGGAATGTATATATATGGTATGGAAAGGTCCTCCAAATAATTTATACACAATTAAGGTTGGTTCTTTTCATGGGGTAAGAATCGCCCCCAGAGAATGACGAAGAGTATATGAGTAAATGGGGTAGCTCGGCAGTGTTAAGCCAACATAGGAAAAGAAGAAATTGGCCGTCGATGTTTGTGACAAGCCTACGAAGAGGGAAAACCGGCCAACGCAACGCTATCTACTAATCTCTGTTTTAAGAAAATGTTCCGAAGACGTCACCCCGAGATTCTCTACAATATGTAGTATGTGTGATCTGAACGGTTGTACCAAGTCACAATGACTGTGTTCGAATATATATTGTCATGAACAACAAGTTAACTGAGCCTTAAAGGAATTGTTGTGAATGTGGAATTTTTGGAGAAATATAATTTTAGGAAAGCACTCAGGCTACACGCTCCATTGCAGTTAATAATTATCCTACCTGGCCAGCCAGATGTAGAGGTTATGATGTTAGAGGTGGAGGTGAAAATCCTAGAGGTGGAGACCCGACCATTGATATAATTTTTATGATATGAGGGAGGTCACTACACCAAATGTGGTCATCACACGTATAATTCAGATTGTTATAGACAGAATAATTTTCCCTTAATTTGATTTGGTTTTTGAGAGAAAATTTAGGCGAGTCCTTTTAACATGCTCCATTCATGAGCGAGCATCGTAATCATCAAATCTACTTAGGGAAATACTCACGTTGAGATATTACGTGAGGATAGACATCCCTATTATTAGGTGTTAGTCATTAAAATATCCATGAGGCTAAGAGTGACTTTATATTACTTATTACAGTGGGTTTTGATATAATTTTCGGGATAACTAATTTTAATCGTTAATTGTGCTCCCTATCAGTATGAGGGCTCATTTTATGTCGTGATTATCTTTGACGGACAATTATTGAAAGGAAGAAAGAAATGAAATGAAAAATTTCAGATTATATGATGTGCAAGCACTGTGATTCCGAGTTGAGGATGAGATCCTCCAATTTTTGGCATAATGTGAAATATTTCTAAGCCGAGCTTCAAGCTGCGGTGGATATCATATGAGGACTGGGTCCTGGTAGTAAGAGTTTATGTGTTTAAAATTCTTCTTTTATGAAATTAATAATTTCGTATTGCATCCATAAATAAGAGTCATGCCCGTTAGGACTATTTGACAATTCTTGTATAGTTTCTGTTCATATTTAGCCATTTCTATTTTGAAACCGTTGAGCTTAGCCCTTGAGACGGGCACCAGGTAAGGATAAATATGACGCATTAATTCGGGAAAATAATCACGAGGTCACCATACCTCATTCTGAGTAAAGTGGAATTTGTAGAATAAGGTATTTGATAACGGGGTTAATTGACGATGTTGTAATTTAAGAACAACTCTTATGGCCAGACTTCAGAGTCATGGATATGTGCATACGCATGAGTGTGTTCGTGCCTTATTTAGACTTGTTCGTTGTAGTCTTCATTGTTTCCATATTGACATACTCCTGCGGTCATGAGGAGCATGCGCAACATCTCAGAGTGACTTTGCAGACTCTGAAAGATAGCCAACTATATGCAAAAATTTCGAAGTGTGAATTTTGGCTAAGTTCAGTTGCATTCCTGGGTCATATTGTGACGGCAGCAGGCATTCAGGTTGATTCGAAGAAGATTGAGGCAGTCAAGGACTGACCTAGACTGACATCAGCCACAGAGATTTGGAGTTTCTTGGGATTAGCGGGTTATTACGGGCGTTTCGTGGAGGGGTTTTCACCTATTGCAACCCCACTGACCAGATTGACACAGAAAGGTGTTCAATTTGAATGGTCAGATGAATGTGAGGTGAGCTTTCAGAAGCTCAAGACAGCCTTGACCACAACACCAGTATTGGTTTTTCCCACTGGTTCTGGACATTGTACTGTCTATTGTGATGTTTCCTGTATTGGGCTTGGTGCAGTGTTGATGCAGGATGGCAAGGTTATTGCCTATCTTTCAAGGCAATTGAAAATTCATGAAAAGAGCTATCTAGTTCATGATCTAGAATTAGCGGCGATTATTCACGCATTGAAGATCTGGAGGCAATATTTGTATGGTGTAGTATGTGAAGTATACACCGATCATAAGAGTCTTCGATATTTGTTTAAACAAAAGAGTTGAATTTGAGGCAGAGAAGGTGGCTGGTATTGCGGAAAAATTATGATGTCACCTTTTTATATCATCAGGGAAAAAGCAAACGTGGTGGCTGACGCTTTGAGTAGGAAGTCAGCCAGTATGGGCAGTCTTGTTTATATTCCAGTCAATGAGAGGCCAATTGCTTTGGATGTTCAGTCCTTGGCCAATCGATTTGTGAGGTTGGATATTTCTGAGCCTAGTCGAGCACGAGCTTGTGCGATCGCTCGCTCTTCATTATTGGAGCGTATCCGCGATCAACAATATAATGATTCCTATTTATGTGACCTTAGAGACACGGTTCAGCGAGGAGGTGCTAATCAGGTCACCTTAGATGCTGATGGGATCAATTCCTGCCTTTGGCAGAGTTTGCTTATTATAATAGTTATCAATCGTGCATCCGGTTTTTCACGTATCTATGCTTCGGAGATACCACGGCGATCCCACACATGTGTTAGACTTCAGTACTGTCCAATTGGACAATGATATATCTTACGAAGAGGAGTCGGTAGCCATTCTAGACAGGCAGGTTCGACAGCTGAGGTCGAAGAGTTATCCTTCTGTGCGTGTTCAGTGGAGAGGTCAGCCTCCTGAGGCATCGACCTGGGAGTCCGAGTTCGATATGCGGAGTCGTTACCCACACTTGTTTCCTGACTCAGGTACTTCTTTCTTTTGTCCGTTCGAGGACGAACGGTTGTTTTAGAGGTGGAGATTGTGACGACCCGAAGGGTCATCACTTATTTTATTAATAATTTCGAGCTTCTGAGGCCTTGAAAACCTCATTCTATGTTGCCTCGATTTACGTGCACGATCCGAGCATGTAGCAGGAAAGATTTTGTGATAGAAAATATGAATTCTATGAGAAATTTGGATAAAAATGATATTAATATTGATATGGTTGACTTCGGTCAACATTTTTGGTAAACGGATCCGGACCGAGATTGAATGGTCCCGAGAGGTCCGTAGGAAAATATGGGACTTGGACATGTGTCCGGAGTCGAATTCTGAGGCCTAGAGCCCAAGTTATGAATTTTTATGTGAAATTGTTTTTGATGCAATTATTAAAGGAAATAAATTAATAGACCTTGGTATCGGGCTCGTATTTTGGTTCGAACGCCCGGTACAAGTCTTAAATATTATATATGTGATTTCTGTAAAGTTTGGTGACATTTGGATGTCGTTTGAGATGTTTTGGACCTTGAGTTCCAAGTTAAGAAGTTTTGAAAAATCAAAAGTATGAAAATCATGAGTTTGAGGCTCGATTTGATTAAAATGAAGTGATATTGGCGATGTGATCGCACGAACAAGTTCATAATGTGTTTTTGAGGTTATGTGCATATTTGGTTTGGAGCCCCGAGGGCTCGGGTGAACTTTGGATAGGCCACGAGATCAATTTCTCATGTTAGAAGTTGCTGTCTGCAACTGGTCTGGAGAGTTCGCAAATGCGAACAATAGTTCGCAAATGCGAACTCCCCACTATTCTGCAGAGTTCGCAAATGCGAACAATAGTTCGCAAATGCGAACTCCCCCTATTGTGTCTGTGTTCGCAAATGCGAACAATAGTTCGCAAATGCGAACTTGACCTTTCTGTGCCTGTGTTCGCAAATGCGAGCTATAGTTCGCAAATGCGAACTCGCCACTATTCCGCCTTGGTTCGCAAATGCGAACAATAGTTCGCAAATGCGAACCTCCCCATATTTAGCCTGTGTTCGCAATTGCGAACAATAGTTCGCAAATGCGAACTTCCCAGTTTTGCCTTGGCTTCGCAAATGCGAAGAAATGTTCGCAAATGCGAACTTCCCACCCTTAGCCTATTTTTTCAAATTCCAGAAATTGGTCGGGGTTCGCAATTGCGAACCCATGTTCGCAAATGCGAACACAGAGACCTGAAAAACACGGATTTCAGTCATTTCTTCACATTTTTACAAAACCAAAACACCCATTTGCGATTCTTCGAAGGATTTCTTCTTCATCAAATCGATTGTAAGTCACTTTTTACTTAATTCTTTCAATTCCTAACATCATTAAACATGTTTTTCATTAGAAATCAAATGTTTTCATGGTAAAATTCTTGTTTTTGTTAGAAAATAGGGTTTTTCATAAATTGGGGAATTGGACCTCGAATTGAGGTCCGATTTTGAAACAAATCATATATATGAACTCGTGGGGGAATGGGTAATCGGATTTTAGTCATAACCCCGAATTCCGACCATGTGGGCCCGGGGTTGAAATTTACTATTCATGGCAGAATGTTGTAAAAGTGGTATTTGGTATTAAGAATTTGTTTGTTGAGTAGAATTTATGATATTAAATCAATTGTGTATAGATACGGTTGGATTGGAGCCAAATTGAAAGAAAAGACATTTCCACGGATTGAATTGTTCATAAGCATTCGAGGTAAGTGTTTGTTCTATCCTAGCTTGAGGGAATAGGATTATGTGTTATGTGTTATGTGATCGAGTGCGGTGTATGAGCTGTGGTGACGAGCATCCATACACTGGCGTCTAGTATGACCGTGAGTCGTTGGAAAATGATTATTTTGAGATATATTACGGATGAATTGTTATTGTTCTCCCTTGTTGGGACTTGTTGTGAAGATAATTATTGATTGCCCTTGATGGGGCGGTTTATGAATTACTGTTTCTTTCTTTGCCCTTAACTGTGATTGTTATTTGGGTGAGGAAGAGTGATAATGCACGAAGGGTGATGCCGTGCCATGTTTAAATATTTATGCACGAAGGTTAATGCGGTGCCATGTTTATTTATTGATTATGCACGAAGGATCATGCCGTTCCCTATTATTGATTATGCACGAAGGATCATGCCGTGCCCTGTTATTGAACCATGTACGAAGGATCGTGCCGTACTATGGATGTGAGGATGAGAGTAAAAGCACGAAGGGTGATGCCGTGTACTTTATTTGCTTATTTGGTGAGGATGAGAGTAAAAGCACGAAGGGTGATGCCGTGCAACTATTTGCTATTCCTTGACTTGATATTACTTGTTTTTCCATTATATTTTATTTGGGTGATGACGTGCAACTATTTGCCATTCCTTGACTTGATATTACTTGTGTTTCCATTATACCTTGTTTTCCTTGTGAACTTATTAGCTGTTGTTAATTGTTGAGTTCTTTGAGATATTCCTTATTGTGTTATTACTTGGTTAATTCTTGTTATTTGTGGTAATATGATTATTGATATATTTGGGAGCGGGTGGTACGCCTACCACAAGATATGATTATTGATATATTTGGGAGCGGGTGGTACGCTACCACAAGATATGATTATTGATATATTTGGGAGCGGGTGGTACGCCTACCACAAGATATGATTATTGATATATTTGGGAGCGGGTGGTACGCCTACCACAAGATATGATTATTGATATATTTGGGAGCGGGTGGTACGCCTACCACAAGATATGATTATTGATATATTTGGGAGCGGGTGGTACGCTACCACAAGATATGATTATTGATATATTTGGGAGCGGGTGGTACGCCTACCACAAGATATGATTATTGATATATTTGGGAGCGGGTGGTACGCCTACCACAAGATATAATTACTGTGATAGTTGGGAGCGGGTGGTACGCCTACCACGAGATATGAAATGAGAGAGGAATTGAGACATGAAAGTCAGATTTATTATGTTGATTAGATTATTTTAGATATCGTGAGTTATTGAATATTATTTCAGAGCAGAGTATTTCCTTATAAATGTGTTATATATATATATATATATTGCAACTGCACAGGTTTATGTGGGTGTCTGGTCCTAGGCTTGTCACTACTTCGCCGGGATAGGCCAGGCACTTACCAGCACATGGGGTCGGTTGTGCTGATGCTACACTTCTGTGCGTTTTTGCACAGGTCCAGGTTACGATCAGGAGCAGCAGCAGCAGTAAATAGATTGCGTGGGAGTTGATCATATTTGAGACCGAGGTAGCTTGCGGACGTCCGCAGGCCCGGCGTCTCTCTCTTTATTTATGTTATTAGCTGGAGTCTCTTTGTTCCGAGACAAACAGAATTGTGTTATATTTCTTTCAGACTTTTATGTGTAGTATTCCATAGTAGTTTGTGAGTTGGTGACTCCACATCTTGGGTAGAGGATTTTCGGTATGGTTTTACCTTGTGAATTGTTATTTCCATTTCGATAAAGTATTCCGCATTTATTCAATCAAAATTGTGTTAAAAACAGGATAGTATGAATACAGTGGCTTGCCTAGCTACCACGAGTAGGCGCCATCACGATCCCGATGTTGGGGGAAAATCCGGGTCGTGACAGGTTAAGGTCTCTCATGATTCGAGTCTTTGTCAAGCTTGTAAATGACTAGAGTTTAATCTCACTATAATATTGTGGCATCATTTGAGTAAGAATGCTATGAGTGGCAAAAAGTGTTTTGATGTATGGCTCCGAGCCAAGTTGGGGAGGTTGTTATTGGTTAACTGATTGCATTGTTGTGTGCTATGTTGGTTCTATCTCTAAGTATGTTGGGGAAATTCTGGTAAGGGTTATGGTGCTTCGTAAATGTGAAGAAATCCTAGGATGATGTGAACTGATGTTGGTAAAGAATGTTCGGTGTATAGTAAAGAAAGATTGCTAAATGCATTTGTATGTAATCATGTTTTGCGGTGCCAGAGTTCTAATAGGGCACGAGTGGTCCTGTCCAATATGACAGCTGAATTATAATTGAATAAGCATGAATGACGCCCGAGAATAGCCTTGCGGTGTTCAAGACTTTGCATGTAACAGTAAGGTGTCTTAAGATTGTGTATATGGCTAAAGACGATGGTTTCGTTAGAAGGAATCAAGACTTGTGTATGTTATGTGAATAAGGGGATTCTATGTATCTGTGTTGGGGAGTAATGATAACGAATTCAAAATCGCAGGAAGTTCTTCAAAATAAAGTATTGTAGAATGTGGTACTTCTGGGAAACATTGAGAGAGTATTCAGCGGCCTGTGAGCCTTAGATCATGTAGTCTTGTGTATGAGTCTCATGTGGTAACATGAGTTGAGATATTGTAGTGCTACAGTAAATAGAATATTAAATTTAAGATGAATCAGAAAGGAAATTGGGTAAATGGAACAACTTATTAATAAACTGAAACGGTATAATAAGGATACGATTAATTCCTGGTATGTGTTCGAAGTAATGAGTTTTGCAGATATTGTGCAACAAAGCTCCTGAAAGCTGGCAGTTGCGTAGCTCGACGTGGGTAGAAGGACTCAGTCTTGACGGTTAAAATTATGCAATGAACTGGGAGAAAAAGTTTGTGATGTGTTCTATCGTGGTTTGAAAGTGAGTATATTCCTATTGGTATGCGAAGCATGGAATGTGTAATGACTTTTCTTCTATAAGGGATCATAAAGGTCCTTGACTAGTTAAGTGCGTCGATGTTTGCGGCGTAGGAAAGGGATATAAGTTCCATGTTATTTTAGTGTGGTATGGTATATGCGATGTGTTATGGAAAGTTGATAATGGCATGTTCAAGGCTTTGAGATCGGTTCATAATATACAGGAAGTCATTCAAAATTAATTAATGAGCAGCGCGGGTAGCTGCAGGTAATTTAATCTTTCTGGTGATTAAGGAAAAATGATATTGTTATTCTAGTGATTTGGCAGGGTATATGGTCAAAAAGGGACAAGGTACTGTAAACTGATAATATCTAGTGGTACGGTGGTATTCTCTTGTGGGATCGACTGTGATGATTGAGTTGTTGATGGAATAGGGAAATTCCTGAATGACTTTCGTGGTATGAATGGATGCTTGATATGTGTTATGTATTCGTACAGTGGAGTGTGGAATCAGGCATAGTGATTCATGTGTTATATAGGTGATGGAGACTAGAAGTTCTCGTAATCCGCTTATGCAGTGGTTGTATATCGTGTGTATCGGCGCCGTTTATCGATTATTGGAAATTGGAAGCCCTAGTGGCTCTCTCTTAGCTTGATATGATGAATTTGGGTTATGATACTTTATTTCAGAATGGTCGTCATAAGTTAGGTCGTCTAGACTAATGTGATATGGACTATGTCGGAAGTGGCACAAATTGCGTAGCAGAGTGCATCGGAGTATGCTCCAGCAGGGTGGATGTACCCTAGGGCCAGCGGACGACTGGTAGGTATTGCTTTGTCAGTTGGGCCTTCGTGGCGGATGTCAGTGTAGAGGTATCTACCATTGATTCAACTCCAGTATTGAGGAACTTTGTCGGATGCGTTTCACGTGGCCGAGCTTGAGGCTATATATGCTTATCGTAATGAGCAATTTGACTCGGTGTGCATTTCCTTTTGCGAGATTTATGCGTGGATCGGGTGGCACGCCGTCACGGGTTATGTGGATCGGGTGGCACGCCGCCACAGGTATGGTATTTGGATCGGGTTGCACGCCGCCATGGGTATGTCATTTTGATCAGGTTGCACGCCGCAACCGTGTGATATGGAACATAGTTTTTCTATAGGTTACCTTGTGTACTATACTTCCTAGTCTCTGAGGAAAGTCGGTGTTGGATGTCGCTCGGCGAATGGCGCATTGGTTATGTCCTTACAAGATTTGATGGCGTACATTAATTGTTTCACCGTGGGTGAGATTGATTGCTTGAGTTCAGGCCTAAATCTATTGTGGTATCAGTTAAAAGGGAAATGGATCCATGAATGGATGACCTGAGAGATGGATTCGCTATATCGCATGTTCGGTTGCCGTGGGCAATATAGGAAGGTATTGGAATAAGACTTTAGCTAATGGAAAAAGGTTTTTCAGTTAGTATTTGGTTATTGTGGGAAATTGTCGTGATTAGAGGGTATCGTCTCGAGTGATTGGGTAGTTTGATACATTATGTGATCTCACCGAAGTGGCTAGTATGGGCTATTATAGTTGGATCATGTGTATCTTGAGTATAGACGTGGGATTCAGAATTGGAGTATGATTTCGGAAAGTGCAATGTGGTCTATGGTTCAGATGGACTGTCGAAGTTCAGCTATATTGTGTTATCGGACTTATGATGGACGGGGTGAGGTGGTACCACCCCGCATATATGCATGGTAAGTTCATTCAGCTATTGGGTTGCTTCTAGTGCAACTCTGGGTACGCTCGAGGACGAGCGTTTATTTAAGTTGCCCGGTAGCAGTAAAACCTACATATCTCCTTCATTATAAGGTCAAATTGAGTGATTCAAAAGCCTAAATTCATTAGAATTTCACAAGGAATCCATTGGTAGCAGTAAAACGTGTGAACAGTATACCTATAATGAGTAGATCGAGTTTTCTTCAAATTTTGGAACTGGAAGAAGCTTCTAAGACGATTTTTTAGAGAGAAATCAATGGGTAATCGCTGGAGGTAAGTTTCTTGACTCAAAAACATGATTTTATGCTAGAATCAACACCAAAATTTCCTGAAATTGGGTAGAATTTGTGAAGAACTAGGGCCTAAATCATGAAAACGAATTTTTGGGTTTTGAAAGGCCATTCGAACTCCGATTTTGATAAATTTTATATGCACGGACTCGTGGCGAGACGAGGAACTCGTTGGTACAAAATTTTGGAATTTTTCGAGCAGCGGGCCTGCAGTCGGGTTTTACCAACTTGGTGTATTATCGTGTATTTCGTATAAATTGAGTTGAGTTATGTTTTTTTGACCCGTATTTGATATAATTGTTGTGGTTTGACTAGATTCTACGCACGAGGTGGCAAATTCAAAAGGAAAAGGCATTGCGAACGAGTCCACGGCCGGCTAGAGGTGAGTAGTTTGTGTATATGGTAGCCTGAGGGTTCGAAACCCCGGCTTAGCACATTGTGACGGGGCGTGGCTCGCACCCCGTGATAGGTGCGAGGTTGATTGTGACTGGGGATTGAGACTTAGTCCATCCCGAATGATTATAATATGATATTAGTGGTTGAAAATCACTATGTTTGATATAATTGTGGGTCGTAAGCCGTGTTTGGGGCCTTGAGCCGACCTGTAGTATCCCTGGGGGATAGTTATATATGTGATAGCTATAGTTGCTTAATCACTAATCTCAGTCCTAGTTTGAAATCACTGTATTGAAATGCTAAGTCACATGTTTTGCAAAAATTAAATAAAAGTTAAAGTATTTTCATAAAGTATGTGGAACCTGGAAATAAATAATTAGAGTTGTTGTGTGACTTATATGCGTGTTGTGGACTGAGGATGGATCGGGCTGCACGCCGCAGCGGTTGATATGAGGATCGGGCTGCACGCCGCAGCGGTTGATATGAGGATCGGGCTGCACGCCGCATGGGGTATTGCGCTTGGGCTGTAGGAGCCCCTCCGGAGTCTGTACACACCCCCAGTGAGCATCGTCGACGTTAAATGGATCGGGCTACATACCGTAGCGGTTATGTGCATTGCATTGCATCTTTGTCTGTGAATTATCTGTGATAATTGTAGCGTACTATTATTGCTAGTTCGTAGGAGGAAGCGGACTTTAGTTTAGCTTTACTTTGTGGTAAGCTGTGGATTTCTTACTTTCAGCTATTAATATATATTTATTACTCACTGAGTACTTAGTACTCACCCCACTCCCTGCACCTTTGTGTGCAGATTCAGGTACACATGAGGGATAGACAAGCACTCCAGCTTTTATCAGTATTTATCCGAGTTGCTGAGGTAGCTGCTGGCGTTCGCAGGACCTGGCTTCTCTTCTTATTCTAGTTTTCCTTTGTACATACATTATTCATACTTGAGTATTTGGTTTAGATATTGTTATCCGATCATGTTTAGAGGCTCTAGACTCGTGACCCTAGATCTTTGGGTGATTATTCAGTTTAGTTTTATTGTTGATAATAATATTCAGGTAATTGATTTGAGCTTCATGCGCGGGATGAGAGTGTAAATGGTCGGGCTTGCCTAGCAGTTGTGTTGGGCGCCATCACGATCGGGATTAGGGTCGTGACATGTGATACTCTTCAACGCTTTTATGGCCTTGTATCAGGCTGTGGAACTTCTTAATGATCTCTATATGGTAATGTGAAGGTAAAATCTACCTATCATTGCTCTCTTCAAGTCTTCCCAAGTCTCAATTAGTATGTCACCAAGTGTTCCCCGGTCAAGCTCAGTTCTTTCAAGCCAAGCAGAGGCATATCCCTCGAATTCAGTCACTGCCATTTAAACTCTTTTCTCCTCAGGTAGTTATGAACTCTGTAAATCCTTTGCACCTTTGCTTCCCACTCCAAGTGTGCATCCATGTCGGTTGTTCCCTCAAAGGAAGGAATCTTCATCTTAATGCTACCCAAGTTTCTATCAACTCCTTCATCTCGATTGTGTTGATTCTACTGTCGCATCCCAAATAATTTACCGTGCCTAGCTCCTCTCCTACACCCCCTCAAGCCTTGATGACCATAATTAATATGATCATCAAAATCTTCATCTTCAAATTCTTTATTTTGAGGTGGACCTTGATGTACTTCGGGTTCCGGAGATACTGGTAGTGTTTGATTAGCCCTCTACAAGTTTTCTACCTGCAAAGTCAAATGTTGTATTTGTTTAGTTCCTTCATCCTGAGCTGGTGTTTTAGTGCCACTGGTACTATCCTCGATGCCAGACATTCTCTCACAATTATGAATTTTCACATTTCACTCGTATATATTCTCTGCCTTACTCCTTGGAAATCCTTAAAGTTCAAGCTCAACTCACAAATTACTTATCCAAGAATGAGTTTTCTTGAAAGTAATTTAAGAGTGGAGCTTATGTAATAAAGAACAAACTTTTAAAAACTAAGGACGGGAACTAAGAAATTTCTATGAAAATAACGAGAAAAGCACGAACAAATCGGCACGAAAAATAGTTAATTTCAAATATTAAGAACGATTTAATGTGAACTAGCACTAGTTCGTTCTTAACAAGAATCTCCAATGAATCTTTCTTACCCAAAAGTAGTATTTCCCTAAAAATCAACAAGAACACTTCAACAATAATTTTTCCTTTTTTTTAACTCAAGAATAATTTTTATTTTTACTTTTCTTTTTATTTTTTTTATTTTTGTTTTTTAAGAACCTCGACTAGGGTTCAGTTGGAAATAGGAACTATACTCTTTTTACTAATTCGAAATCAAACCAATAGGTTCCAAATCTCTCTCAAGTAATGGGAGGCATTCGACACTTCAGTACGGTATTTAAGAACTTCAGTTCCGTAGTTTAGTATTCAGTTTATCAATTGTGTATACCAAATTCCATGCAAAAGTAGTTTGGTACGGTTAGGTATTTCTTATTTTGGTTTGGTACGGTTTAGGGTTGATACATTAACGGAATAGATGATATAAATGGAGTGGATAGTGGACTGGACACGACGTGCTAAGCCAGCTGCTAGACAATACGTGAAGAAGCATCATTTGAATAAGCTAGCAGCTTGCTAAAGTTTACAAAGCAACTTTAGGAGAATTCAAGTATACCAAGCAACTAGTCAACTAACAAGGCTAACAACAAGAAGCATCAGCAGAATTAAAGTACATTAAACAACAAACACAGAAATCAACAGCAAAAAGTACATTAAACAATAAACACAAAAATAACAAAACACAATTGTCCATTCAAGCACTTCTTTAAACGAGTAGCAGAATGCAACACAGCAACAACATCTACCATCTAACAAGCATCAGCAAAAATCAGAGTTAAACAATAATCGGATGCAACAAAAACAGAGAGGACATACACCTGCTACTGAACTCGCGAAGTCGTCGTCGCCCTCTGCTATTATAGTCGTGAATCAGCAGTAGCCAACCAATGTTGCAATTTTTTAGAAAATAGAAAAGGGAAAGGGGGCAAGGAGAAGAAGCTACAGCCCGTATTAGTGCTTGGGAGATTAGTGAATTAGAGGGCTTGGGGATGTTGGGCTTAGGCGTATTGGCTTGGAAAATAGAAACAGGGTTGGGCTTGGACTTAAATATTTCGGTATACTGAAATATCGAAATATCAAAAACTTAACACTGTATATCGTACCGAAAAACTATAACTTTTGTACCAAAGTATACCGCAACATCAAAAATATCGATACCAAATACCAAATTAATTCGGTTCGATTCGAAATTTGATTTATCGGACTTTATGCCCACCCCTACTCTCAAGAGTTTTCTTATGTCAAAATATGCTAAGCTATTAATGAAATAAATACCCAATGGGTAAAACAAGAAAGGTTTCAAAGTTAATGTCCCAAAAAAAATCATCAGGCCAAACTGTAGCCTCAACCGTAACCCCAACCGTGACGCATTGCTAAACCGTGATGAATTTCATAAGCTTATTTTCTTCAGCTCTTCAGGCCCCTCTTGAACTGTAGCCAACAGCTGGTGAAACGTGTCTAACGGTTTAACTTGGGGTCTTGATTCTTGAATTCTCAAGAATTCAAACATAGTATCCTTTGCATGAATCCTCCAATTGGCTCTCCAAACATCGAGTCAAATTTTGAAGATCATGCAGCTCCTCAGCGTACATCCCTTGGGCGTTCTTGGACTTGGAGCGAGTCAAAGGTCCACTAGATAATTGAGGGTCATCTTCAATATTCTCTGCTTTGCCCAGGCTATCTAGGATCATATCATGTTTTAGAGCAATAAAATAAGAATTCTGGATAATTTCTTATTGTTCGTGTGCTTGGCCACATCATCTTCATGAATTCAGGCGACGGGCTCCGAATCGCCTAAACTTTTGTGATCCCATTGTAAATGACCTATAAATAATGGTCGTTCCTCATGTTTTGGTTTAGGGCCATAAAACAGGAACTCGCGATGATTTTAAGTTTTTCGTGTACTAATATCCTCACGATCTTCATGAATTCGGGCAATAGGATCCGGATCACCTAAAATTTTATGGGCCCATCATAATTGACCTAATGAATAATAGTCATTGATTCATCATGACCGTTCATCTTTTTTTTTTTGAAGTTTAGAGCCATAAAATGGGAATTGATGACAATTTACAATTACATGAATTCCGGCCCACGCTATCTCCATGAACTCGGGCAACAAGCTCTAAACCCTAAAATTTTGTAGGCACATTAGAAACGACCTAATGAATAATAGCCATCACTTCGCCATTATCGTTTCTTATTTTCTTTGGAATTTTAAGGCCATAAAATAGGAAATCGGGACAATTTCTAATTTTTTAAACGTTAATGTACAAGCCATCTTCATGAATTCTGGAGACGAGGTCCGAATTACCTAAAATTTTGTGGGCGCACCACAAATGATTTAATGAACAATAGTCATCGCTTCTCCATGATCGTTTTTCGTTTTTTGGTTTGGATTTTTAGGGCCATAAAATAGAAATTCATGACGATTTCCTAGTTTTCTTGTGCTAATGTCCACGCAATCTTTATGAATTCCGGTGGCGGGCTCTGAATCACCTAAAATTTTATGGGTCTATTATAAATGACCAAATGAACAATGGTCATTGCTTCGTCATTACCATTCCTTATTTTTGGCATTTTAAGGTCATAAAATAGAAATTCTCTCACGGCCCCAAGCCGGATACGGTCGTGATGGCACCTCTCGTGAAGATAAGGCCAGCCGACAAAATCCCAAAATTCAATTTTAATAGTTAAATAAATCAATTTAATTTGTTTTTAAGGATAAATCCCCAACAACTATACACTTAGCAAAATAAAACAAGTGCGAAAATAAATACAGTCCGACATCGGGGGGTCACAAGTCACAAACATCTACTAGGGTCTAAATATAACTGAAAGTCTGAAGTGTACAAAATACAGACTAATGAAATAAAGAGGGAGAAAAGCAGTTTTGTGACTGCCGGCAGCTACCTTGCTAAACTCTGATGCTCTGCCTCCGATCAGCCAAAACCCGCTACCAGGTGTAGAAATACCTGAATCTGCACACAAGGTGCATGGAGTAAAATGAGTACTCCAACTGAGTGAGTAATAATCATAACTAAAGTGTGAATGGTAAGAAATCATGAAAAATGCATCAACATGCTATATAGAAGCAGTTCAAAAACCAGTAAGAAAGCAATGAAGCTGTAAAATCCCTTAAAACAAGCAAATAAGAAAGATAAGCACATAAGGTTCACCCCTCGGGCACAATGTCAATAAATCCGCCCCTCAAGCAATATCTCAGAACAATACCAACCTCTCGTGCAAACATAGAATAATACCAGCTCCTCGAGCTATATCTTACATCACAATAGGTACCCGCGCTCACTGGGGTGTGCAGACTCCTGGAGGGGTCCCTTACAGTCCAAACGCAATATCAAGCCATCTCGTGGCATCATAAGTAGGCTATCGACCTCATATCAATATCAAGACACCTCGTGGCACACAATCTCAGGTCCTCGACCTTAAAATCATAGTCAGTGTATCACCATTGTGGTGTGCAGCTCGACCCAAAAGTATCCTCACACACAGGCCCTCGGCCTTACTCAGTCAAAAATTATATAAGTCGTTCGGGCAATAGTAAAATATGCAAGATATCTTTAAAATATCATTTCAAGTTTTAAAGTTGAGTAAATATGACTGAGTTTTGAAACAAGTAAAATACAACATGATTGAGTACAAGTTTAAAGTCAAATAGTGAGGAAATATCAATAAGAATCCCCAAAGGGTTCAATAGTTGGCACGGGGCCCAAATATGGCATTCAGCCACAAACATAATGATAGCAAATAGTTTTCAATCAATTACGCAGTAAAACAGACATTCGAGATGGACTATGTTGCAATCCCCAATAGTGCACGACCCCACGCTCGTCATCTAGCGTGTGCATCACCTCAATATAGCACAACGATGTGCAATCCAGAGTTTCATACCCTTAAAACATTATATAAAATCATTACTCAGCTCGATCCGGTCCAAGCTCTAGCCCGCGATATTTTTGCCCGCAGGAATCGACCTCCAGATGCTCCAAATCTAGCCACAATCGGTACATAATCATTAAAATATACTAAGAGACCGAAGCCTACTCGAAAATATCCAATTCACATCAATAATCTCAAAATTGCTCAAACCTGGCCCCCAAGCCCACGTCTCGGAATCTGACAAAAGTCACATCAATAGAATCCTCGTCCTCACATGAGTCCATACATACTAAGAACAACAAAGTCGGAACTCAATTGCCCCTTCAAATTTCCAATTTACAGTCTCCAAAGTCAAGCCCTAATTTCCCAATTATGGGCTTTAATTTTCACATATTTCATGATTAAACAAGTAAGAATCAACATAGGATCGAGTATTGAGTTTACAAATCTTAGCTCCGGGTGTTATATTTTGATCAAATCCTCTTAAGAAGCTCTAAAATCGCCCAAAATGGTGAAAGGTAGCTTCAAAATCGTGGACAATGGCTATTTAAACATTCTGCCCAGGCATCAAAAACCTTCTTCGCGAACGAGGTCAAAGCCTCGCGTTCGCGAAGCACAATCCAACTTTGACCAAAAATCCTTCTTCTCGATCACGTCTTTCCAATCGCGAACACGATGCTTCCTCATACTAAACCTCCGTGATCGCTTAACCTTTCTCGCGAACGCGATGAATAATATCCTGAAGCTCAGTTGCCCAATTCCTCTTACGCGAACGCGGAGCCTACCTTGCGAACGCAAAGGCTGAATTCCAGCCTTCACCAGTTAACCCTTCGTGAATGCGGGGGACTACTCGCGCATGCGAAGGCCATTTTCTCTACAACACTGAACCAGCAAATCTACAACTCCAAACTCCATGAAATGGTCCGATTGATCATCAGAAACTTACCCGAGGCCTTCGGGACCTCAACTAAACATGCCAACATATCCCATAATATTATTCAAACTTGTACCCTCAAAACACCTAAAACAACATCAAATCAACCAAAACACTTCGGATTCAAGCCAAACTTTCTAAAATCTTCTAAATTCCGCTTTTGATAAAAAAATCCAACCAAACAACATACGAATGACCTGAAATTTTGCACACACGTCACAAATGACACAACGGAGCTACTACAACTTCCGAAATTCCATTATGACCCCAATATCAAAATCTCACCTATCAACCGGAAAATGCCAAAATCTCAATTTCGCCAATTCAAGATTAAACCTTCTACGGACTTCCAAAATGCATTCTGATCACGCTCCTAAGTCCCAAATCACCCAACGGAGCTAGCCAAATCATAACAATTCCGATTCAAGATCATATGCAAACAAGTTAAATCTTGGTCAAACCTTTCAAATTTCAAGCTTCAACTGAGAACTGTTTCTTCCAAATTAATTCTAATTACCCTGAAAACCAAACGATTTACATAAATCATAATACATCACACGCGGCAAGTCATGCCCGAGAACTGATGAGCAAGATTTAAAAGCTCAAAATGACCAGCCGGATCATTACAAATTCACGATGATTTCCAATTTTTCGTGTGCTAATGTCCACACGATTTTCATGAATTTGGGCGACGGGCTACGAATCGCCTAAAGTTTTGTGGGATCTTCCGAAACTACCTTATGAACAATAGTTATAGATTCTCGACGACTGTTCCTCGTTTTTGGCATTTTAGAGTCACAAATCGGGAATTCACGATGGTTTACAATTATTCGTGTGCTAATGTTTATGCCATCTTCATAAATTTGGACGACTGGCTCTGAATCGCCCAAAATTTTGTGGTCCATCCAAAATGACCTAATGAACCTTAATCATTGTTCTCTATGACCGTTCCTTATTTTTGGCGTTTTAGAGCCATAAAATAGGAATTTAGGATGACTTTTATTCTTCGTGTACTAATGTCCATGCCGTCTTCATGAATTTGGGTGGGGCTCTATATCACCTAAAATTTTGTGGGCCAATCAGAAACGACCTAATAAACAATAGTAGCCATTGATTCTTCATGATTTTGTTCCTCATTTTTTGGTGTTTTAAGGTCATAAAAGAGGAAGTTATAATCAGTACCAAATTTTCGAGTGTTAACGTCCACGCCATCTTTATGAATTTGGGTGACAGACTCTGAGTCGTCTCAAATTTTGTAGGCCCATCAGAAACAATCTAATGAACAATAAAAATCGTGTCGCCGTGACCTTTCCTCGCTTTTTAGTGTTTTAGAAGCATAAAAAGTATTCACGATGATTTTCAATTTTTCATGTGCTAATGTCCACGTCATCTTCATGAATTCGGGTAACCGGATTCAAAGCGCCTAAAATTTTGTGGACCTATCAGGGTAGTTACGCGTTTCCTTATATTGTTGTTTTCTGCTTATTACTCGGTGAGTGTCTTGTCATAGCCTCGTCACTACCTCATCGAGGTTATGCTCAATACTTACTGAGTACCTGGGAACGATTGTACTCATAATACACTTCTGCAATTCTTGTACAGATCCTGATGTCGGTCCCAAACAAAATTCAGAGGTGGTCTGCTCGGACACATTCCCAGGAGACTTAAGGTAGTGTTGCTTGCGTTCGCAGACCCTAGAGTCCCCTTCCTATCATGATCTATTGTTTATTGTAACACAAGGTATTGTACTTTCTGGTGCAGACTTGTATTTAGTATTACAAGTGGCTAATGTACTTGTGACATCAAATTTTGGGGATAGTCATAGATAGCAATGGTCGTAGCAGGGGTGCGCAGACTAGCACTGTATCAATAAAAAGAATTGGACAGTAGCACAAAAGATCTATATACTGTAAGATTATCAACATAAATTTGAAGTGAGAACATTGCTTACATGAGGATAATACTTTATACAAAGCTACACTAGCGCACCAAGACAAAATTTCTTAAGGCCCGTGCCGTTTCAGTTTTGCATCTCACACTGATGTTGTATGGGGTTTTCAAAAGGATGCTGAAGCACAGGCATCAAATATTTCATCTAAATCCCTACATGTTTGAAAAACATCTCGCCCTTGATGCTTCCACCGGAGCATTCTGTCATGGAGATCATGTACATTCAGCTGTATGTTGTTCTTTTCCAGAGTGAGTTGGAGTAGCCTTTTCACACACTTGAATAGATATCTCCCAATCTTTAGTTTCACGTCGCACACAAAATTGAGTCCACACTCCTCAGTTTCAAACATAGAAGTTGTCACACTTTCACTTACATCAGTTATGTCAAAGACAATGAGCGCTCCTGCTGTAGCCTCTTTTACCGTGTATGTCTCAACCCATGCAATCGAGTCTTTTTGCCTTTCATGGTTAGACTTCCTATTCTTCCTTCCAAGTTGTACTCCGGAGAATTGCCCAAGAGTACCAGCTGCACTATAATGCAAAAGCAGTTCACATTCAGCATCAGTTATATGATTCAAGCATCCGAACAAGATGCCTATTGGTATCCTCCTAAATAACATGTTATTCTGTGCGCTAACTCCTGGTGTCCGTTCTTCATCTGGAGCAAAATTTTCATTTACTTTATCTGAGTGCCCAATGTACATGTCCTGAAATTCTTTAAGCCAGAATGCAAGTGTTTGGGTATTGGAATCCGCAATATTCACCATTTCCTTCTTAAAGGACAGGGATCTCCTGAATTCCTTGTGACAAAGAGTTGTCTCATTGCCTTCATCAAAGCCAAACTTAAGATTCCATGATTTTGAAAACTTTGACAGACAATCGACTAAGTGTTCCAAGTAGGATCCACCAGTAGGGTTCAAACTCCATGCTATAAACTTTGCAGCAGTAGCAAGAAAAGGAGATTTAACGTCCTCTGAGTGGTTAATATTACCTGCTCCATATATGCATGTTGAGCTGTACTTGCCCCACAAACTCTTTTTAGAGAATAGCAAAATAGAGGCAAAAATGAACCAAGAAGGAAAGGTTATTGTTGTTTCCCTGACAGTAAGCATCAGAAACAGTAAGCTATTAGCCATGAACTAAGCCAGTTGAAACTAATTGTATGAAATGCCACAAAATTGAAACTTACCAAATAGAACTGTGATTTATTCTGGCCATATTCACAATTTTGTTTGAAAATGTATTAACTGGCTTGTAAACTTCATGAACTAGATACTCCAAAGATTTGAAGCACAAAGGTCCAGTCAAAATCTTCAAAATCTGGTTCTTGCATGGAAAGTATACATGAGGAAGTGGAAGTTTTGAACCAAGATCCATTGATATGCCCCACCACATTGGTCTGGAAATAATATCTAGCACCAGGGAGACCAGCTTAACGTGAAGCTCTAGGATAGAAGCCAAACCCCTGCATAGTAGTAGTGAACAAATATGAGGAACCCATAAGATCTTAGAACATGGGAATCTTTCAAACTCCTAAGAGTATTCAAGTAGAATATCAGCGTCATGGAGAGCGTTAGGTTATCCCTTGATAGAGAAATCTATAAAGAAAATGAACAAGATAAAAAATGATAATGCCGTAAAAAATATCCATGCAGGGATATCGAATTAAAGTGTTTTAGAATTTATTGTAGCTATCACGATAGTAACCATGCTGTTGGTAGGAAACAGAAAATAAAAATAAAAATACAGGTGTGGGACTTACGACAGTAGAAACCAGTTATGCAACAGGGACCTTGTTTCAGTAAACATGACAGGAGAAAGTACCAAAGATATAACAATTGAATGCCATTCTTTCCTCTGATGAAATTCCGTATCTAGACAAAGGAAAGGTCTCTTAATGGCCTCTTGTAGAATTTGAGATACATCGTACTTCAGAAGCATGTGATCTAGTTGCCATGAGAGCAACCTGCGGAGCAAACGAAATGATAATGGAAAAGGCGATATCATTATATGGGTTACACCAAAAAAAAAAAGCAATTCATTTTCCTTCCGGACAGTCTTATTATAGGTTATTGATGAGAACTGGGTGCACATCTGACAAGATTCAAATTCATGTAATGAACATAGTTTCTGCAACATATCGTAGTAGTATATTTATCTTGAAGGACACCCAGCTCTTAAAAGTAGCATTTCCTATTTACTAAGAACAGGAAATCAACACTATCATTTCTGTGGTAACATTACACTACATTGCCTCAACGCCAAGCATAGTCTTTTCTCTCCATTTTTATAAATAAAAAGATATGCATGAATTACCAACTCAACCAAGACATGTCAATCCAGGTAACAAAACAAGGACCATCAGGAGTACTGTTCTTTTTCTAACTTTAGTCCAAGCTAAATTACTCATTCTACGCATGGCTGAATTCATATGATCTCTCATGATGACTTCTTTTTTTAATAACCTTCGGTCAACTTAGGCGCAACTTGACTATTCCACCAGGTACCTGATACCTTCCGCTAGCACCGATAAAGTATAACTTTCCCCACCAAGGCTTAGGCAGATGAGAAGATGAGAAGAAACCGCTAAGTGTACTTTGCCTCCGATGATTTCTAAGAGACTTAATACAACATTGAGCAAGTTCAATCAGAACTTCAAGAAAAATCATTGTAATTAGATGACATCGAATCCCAAATATGCTGCAATATTATAAATAAAAATAGGCCTACCACCCAGTAGGTTCAGAAATAGAGGTTCCAGCAATAACAAATCCATGAATGATAGAAAAAGCAATTTTAACCAACCTTAGCGGTACTTTTCCACTCTCAATGTTAAACTCCTTTCGACAATGTAACTGTTTCAGCACAGCAGAGTTTCCTCCATCAATAGATCTCAGGTCAAGAACAGGAGGCAATTTCAGCAAATGGTGAACTCGTGATGCTAGTACCGCCACCCTCACAACAGCATACAAAATCATTGGAGAAAGATCTTCTGTAATCACAAAAAGCACGCAAGAACATTTCAATACCTAACTTCAACTAAAATTAGCAAAGACTATGATCAATTACCAATCAGATATGTAAATCCTACAGACTCTGAGATCCATAGACAAACTTATCAGCTTTAACAAATACAATATCACCAGATACCCCAAAAAAGTGAAAGTGACAATTACGTCGAAATCCTTCCAATTTCAGCACAATATCAGCACATGATTCAATTATTCTGGTACAATCCTGAGCCGAAATCAATCCACCAACTTGCAAAACCTCATCTTGAGCAGTTCTGAGAACCTTGCATTCAATTGAAGTAGATAGCGCTGTAGCAACTGTCTTCACCAAGTACTCAATCGTACAATCGTAGACCTACAATCATAAAAATTGCAAAATAATATCTCAGATTACGTAATCAATAGAAAAAAAGTTCAATTATCTTCCTTTATCAATCTGTTTTGTGAATAGATGTAACCTGAGACGATGTGAAGCACATAAGAGAAAGGGCAGTGTCCAAAACCCTAACTCCTGGAGATGTTTCGGAGAGGTTAAGCGAACGGTTGAGATTTGTGATAGTGAGGTCCAGATTTGGAGCTTCATTTCCGGTCGGCAGATTTGTGGACTGCAGTTCCGACGCTAGTGCTACGAAGAGTGACCTTATTTCTGAAGCCTTTGACATTGTGTGAAGAAGAGCGCAACTTCCCGCCAAGTAATTCGACCGTGTCCTCTTTTATAAGTAGACTAGTTAAAGATATTATTGAATTTTTAAAATGGATTAAAGACAACACTACCTACAAAGGTGAAACTATTTACCTTACTCTACCCATTGCGGCAATAACAAAATAACTACCCATGCTTTTAATGCCCTACACAAAAAAACGCAGAAGCTGCTCACAAACGTACGAAAAATGCAGAAGCTCCTCAAAAATTCAAAAAATTAGACCACAAAATTGAAATTTAAGAGCAGCAAGTGTATGAAAAAATATATCGAAGATGCTATTCGGATTTTAATTTCGCTGTTCTCTTCAGATTTTGATTTCGCTCTTCTTTTCTGATTTTGATTTCGCTGTTCTCTTCAGATTTTGATTTCGCTGTTGATTTGATTTTGATTTCGGAGCTAAACTTCTGGATTTTAACTGAAGATTCTAATCTATGTTTGGAGATATGGAGATCTAGAGGTTTGATTTCGTTGTTGTTTTGTTGAAAGAACATTGTTCAAATTTGCATTGTTGAGATTCAATTTGGACATAGAAGTGATTATAACTTTAGAATCATGGAAAGTCTTCCAATTCTGCTCCAACATAGTGGAGAATGGGATGATAACAACAATTTCGTAAATTTTCATGTGGATGCAATTCTAGTAAAGACGTATTGGAAGTATGAACAACTTGACAGAGAAATTTCAAAGTAGCTGCAAAAGGACAGTAGAACAATACTAATTCAGTATTGTATTGTTAAGGATATCCACCAATAACGATTTGCAGCGATATGAGCGTGAGCGTTTACATAGAATTGAAAAAATCAAGTGCAGGGATGTTGCCAAAAACACTATAGATGCAAGCACCTCCAGTTTCGATGTTGCTCAATTTCATCAGAAATTGCAGAATTTGGAAACACTGATATGATTACTACATTTGATGTGCAAGAACGAGATGACGCCATTTTAGAACTTGATGATGCAAACATCATAACTGATCAATTTCATCAAAATGTTGAAAAGAGACAAATTTACAAAGACAAGAACCTGCTAGCTCTCATTATGAAACAGCATGCCGTAAAGGAAAATTGCCAATATCGGGTTCATAAATCATGCCCAAGAAGGTTCGTCTGCATGTTTCCAAGTAAAAAACTATGTGATACCTATATAGTATATAAGTATGCTAAATAATACTACG
This sequence comes from Nicotiana noctiflora, assembly GCA_032618575.1. Taxonomy (NCBI): domain Eukaryota; kingdom Viridiplantae; phylum Streptophyta; class Magnoliopsida; order Solanales; family Solanaceae; genus Nicotiana; species Nicotiana noctiflora. The sequence goes on from JASVEL010006726.1 coordinate 136,689, forward strand.
CGAGTATGGAATTGTATATGTTTTTTATCAGTGATACCAATATAGTATACAAATATAATATATCAGTATACTATGCGAGTATATAACTGTATTGGTTTGTCTTTTTTATTATCAGTAAAACATAATAACAATATAGTATATATGAATGCTAAATCAGTATACTATGTGAGTATAGAATCATTGTAGTTATCATAAACATACATTGAAAGAAGAATGGCGAAACATGGATGTGGAGTGCTTAAACAAAAGTATCATCTTTAAATAGTTAGATATTTTTTCTTTTGTCTGGGATGAGTGGAAATTACATGTTTTGCTTTTACATTTAACTTACTGACATATGTTCTGCTAAAGATAGAGAAGGGTCTTTCTAGCCTGGAGCAGTTAAAATCGATTCAAGAGCTTCGTGACTAAAGAGTTGAAACCGAATCGAAAGATACAAAGGGAATAAAGATAAAAATAAGCACAAGTCCAAGTACGATCAACACTTACTTTTTTCATTTATTTATAACTGAGAGCACTATGCAAACAAGGGTAGCTTAAATGGAAATAATTTTATAATACTAGGCTTAACTAGAAAAATATAGTACATTGTCGTTAAGTTATTTGTTGGAACCTGGTCCCCTAAAAAAGACCGTATGTTATTGGTAATTGGTTCATCATCAACCTGGTAAAGTGTGTGTGTATCTTCAAACTCTGATACTAGAGCCCCGAGATCCTCACTTTCTCCATCAATCACAATTGAAATTTTGTATGGATATAAGTATACCAACAGAGTATACCATGTGAATATATAATTGTATGGATTTTTGCGTATTTTTTATCAATAATACATGATACATAACTCTATTTGTATTATAAACAGGTATATCCTTGAATGTGTGGATGAAAGATGCACTTGGAGACTTAAAGCATCAAGCCTGCGAATATCAAATCTTTTCAAAGTGACGGATTTCAATTCTGTCCACAGTTGTTTAACTGATAAAGGATTTTGTTCACAAAAGTAAGCTGTCTCAGCTTTTGTTGCAGCTGTGGTACAAGATAAACTTGTTGATCCGAAAACCATATACACACCAACAGACATCCAAAGAGACATCCAAAAAGCATATGGTATGGACTTGAGCTACATGCAAGCATGGAGATCAAATGAAAAAGTAATGCAATTATTGAAACGATCACCAAATGAGTCATACAAGAAAATTCCAACATATCTTTATATGTTAGAGTATGCTAACCCAGGATCAGTGACACGACTACACACTGAAAGAGATGGGAGCTTCTTGTATGCATTCATAACTATATATGCATCGATTAGAGGATGGGTCTATTGTAGGCCAACAGTTGTAGTTGATGGAAGTTTTTTAAAGTCAACATATAGAGGGACCATACTTACAGCTTCCATGCAAGACGCAGAGGGTAAGAATACAATCCAATTACATTCAGTTAAAGAATTTTCCCACAGCGCCTTAGGTTCAAATAAATCTGTCACAACCTCGGATAAAAGAACATCAGCAAAATATCTGGTATACAAGTATACCAACAGAGGATATAGTTATTTTGCTACACACCTGCATCAAATATTATATGATACATGTATGGTATACAAGTATACCAACAAAGTATATAGTTGTTTTGCTACACACATGCACCTACCTATAACTAGACTACTATATGCAATGCTAAATTAATGTCGTGTGTTGTAATTGATATTTTGTTCTTTGGGTTTATAGGACAAATTCTACCCCTAGCATATGCAATTGTTGATTCGGAAAATGATGCATCGTGGGAATGGTTCTTCGTGCAGTTCAGAGAAACCTATGAACAAAGAGGGGGAATGTGCATTGTTTAGACATGCATGATGCTATATGGAAAGCAACTTCAATTGTCTATCCAGAAGTCCCTCATTGTGCATGTATGTTTCATATGTGGACAACATAAAGACAAATTTCAGGAAGAGCCAAAAACTAATCAAAGAAGTATATTTTGCGTTAGCAAGAGCATACACTGTTGAAGAATTCAATAGGCATATGGCAGAGTTAGAAGCTATTGATAGCGGAGTGAAAACATACCTGATGGATGTTGGATATGATAAATGGTCCCGGGCGCATTCCAAGGCAAATAGAACCATGACCATGACATTGAATATTGCGGAATCAGTAAATGCAGCAAACAAACACGCAAGAGACCTCCCAGTTGTGAATTTGCTTGACTTTATGGCAACATTAATTCAAAAATGGAATTACACCAATAGGAAGGATGCAATGGAATCATTTATGAAGATTGGTGCAAAGTATGAAAATATATTGGCAGATAATACCATCTTATCACAGACGATGACGGTATGCATTTTCAAAATCATAAAAATACTGCATGTAGTGTATTTTTACTTTTTACCTTAGTGAGTGCACTAAACAACTGAATATTGTTATTTAAAAAATACTATTATTTCATATAGCTAATGACTTTTCTTAATTAAAATTATACTAGGTGTTTCCATAAACTAAATTATTACATTTAGTAATTGATGGCCAAATAAGAAATGTGGTGCGCCTACATGAAAGAAACTGCACTTGTGGGAGGTTTCAGCTAGACGATATTCCATGTCCACATGCAATGGCAGTTATACAAAAATTCCATATGGATTCATCCAAGTATTGCTCAGATTACTACAACATTGACTACTTGCTGAAAACATATGAGGTACCGGTAAATCCATTGCCTGATGAAACAATGTGGCAAATTCTAGAACATGTCTCTTCGCAGGTTGTACTGCCACCAAAAGGACAAATCAAACCAGGAAAACCTAAAAAGAAGAGAGGCATAGGAGGTTGGGAAGGAAATACAGTTACATGTTTACTGTGCGGGAGAAAAGGACACAACCAATGAACATGACAAAATATTCCAAAGAGAGATTAATATAATGCTTCAATGTTTTGTAGAACTCATATATCGTAGAATCATAGCATTTGAATAGCAAATAAATAAGATGCATTTCTTGCATTAGACATATATTTGGTATGATGATTCTTTGCGAAATTACTTTTTGACAATAATTTTATATGGCTACTAGTATTTTCAATAAGAATCTGTTTGTTTTCTATTTTAGTATACAAAAGTGGGATGCATTTACATCTACTTGCTTCAAGAAAAAAAGATGCTAAAATATATATATATACCCAAGTGGTATATCTGTATACCTTATTGGTATATTTGTATATCTTATTAGCATCAAAATATGTGCAGAAATAGAAGTGGTGCTACAAATGCAATATTTGCACATACTTTGTTAATAAAATGGGAACGTTTTGCAGCTCATGTCTGTATTGAAGTATAACAAATTGAAAGCCATTTATATGCAGTTATTGTACATCATCAGGTACATTAATACAATTTGATACACAAATATTATATTTGTATACCTTGCTGGTATATAGTGGTATTGCACTAATATGGCTAAAACAAAATATGCGCAGAAATACAAATGGTGCGCCAGATAGAACGTGATACACAAAATGCGCACGCTTTGCAACTCATGCGAGTACTTACATCTAGTTGCTTCAGGAAAAAAGGTGAGTCAAATACAATGTGATACCCAAATAGTATATCAGTATGCCTGATTGATATATAATTGTACTGTATTAATACACCATCTATACTAAAACTACAGATGAACAGTAAAGCTTAGAGTATCAACATATTATAAAGCAAATCATTTAACTTTGCTTTATCTGCCCCTAATTTTCACTTGCAGAAGGTCATTTACTACTAATATTACCATACTTCACGAAAAACTATTAAAATTTTGCAACGTTTTCATGATACTATTAACTAAAACAAATAAAAACACCTACTCTACTTCTTGCGTTTCTTTCCACGAGTCTTTTTAGGTGCCACTTGAGATTCAGATTCACTTGATTCGCCATTCAACTGCTTGTTCCTCCCAGAGTGCCACAACAGTATACCAAACCTAGCTCGAAGACCATCCACATCAAAATTGGCAACATGGATTGGAAGATCTTCAATAATATACTCAGCAAAGCAAGCAACATATACTCCACAATCTCTAAAATAAAACAAATGAATAGAATATAAAAATCCATTAGAAGTGAAAATGTTAATATAAACGAGAAAAAATAAAAAATAAAGTAACTATTCTTACGAATTTTGCTGTGTTGGCAGATTTGTAATTAGTTCAATCTCAAAAGGATCAGTCAAATTCTATCCCATGTGCAGACCATTCTCTACTACGATGTCACTTCTTTGGTAATAAAATTCAATACTAACTAGAAATAGGGGGATCAACACAACATAAGCCTCTGCCACCATTTGAATAACTTTTTTGTGCTTTCGACTACGTAGCGAGTCATATACGTAAAAATATCTCTTGTGGAATGACACACACCCCAATATCCAGTGCCAACTTTCTGCCAAATTAATTGGAAAAAAGACATGATCAACCTGGTGCCATGGAGTGTTGCAATGCATCCTAAATCATTTCATGTACCGCATGCTATCGTCCGATCTATCAATCAAATGATCTTGTTTCCCACCTTTTACAAAGTCTTTGAAAACCCTTTGAATGATATTATTAAAAAGAGTATATGTGGTTGTGACTTTGATTGGCATATTAATTCCATATTTCGCCTTCTTCCTAAGATAGTAGAATATAATATTCTAGTGCTGTAAAAAAAAAGAGGACGAAAGTATGACTACCACTAATAATATGAATAAACTACTATAACAACAAAAATAAAAAGCAGTACATATACCGAACTAGAAAGCGGCCTGCCAAAATAGTTTAAGGTATGGAAAAACATCTTATCATCAATTTGTTTAACTCCAATGTCAAAACAAGGCTCTAGCTTTTGATCAGCAGGTAAATACAGTTCCTTGTTTTGCATAAAATAAGATATGGATAAATATAACAACAAACATTAAGAAAAAATGAAAACAAAATTACATGGAAACGAATACGAACTCTCACAATTGCATGTTTGCTTCAACAAAGTTTGAGAAGGC